>JANJGN010000117.1:348297-350797 GCA_026770705.1 Isurus oxyrinchus | reverse complement strand
AGCCTTCACTCTCCCACACACACGGAGCCTTCACTCTCCCACACACAGACACGGAGCCTTCACTCTCCCACACACACGGAGCCTTCACTCTCCCACACACACGGAGACTTCACTCTCCCACACACGGAGCCTTCACTCTCCCAAACACACGGAGACTTCACTCTCCCACACATACACACGGAGCCTTCACTCTCCCACACACACACACGGAGCCTTCACTCTCCCTCACACACACACGGAGCCTTCACTCTCCCACACACACAGACGGAGCCTTCACTCTCCCACACACACGGAGACTTCACTCTCCCACACACACGGAGCCTTCACTCTCCCACAAACACACACACGGAGCCTTCACTCTCCCACACACACATGGAGCCTTCAGTCTCCCACACACACACACGGAGACTTCACTCTCCCACACACACACACACGGAGCCTTCACTCTCCCACACACACGGAGCCTTCACTCTCCCACACACGGAGCCTTCACTGTCCCACACACACGGAGACTTCACTCTCCCACACACACGGAGCCTTCACTCTCCCACACACACGGAGCCTTCACTCTCCCACACACACGGAGCCTTCACTCTCCCACACACACGGAGCCTTCACTCTCCCACACACACGGAGCCTTCACTCTCCCAAACACACGGAGCCTTCACTCTCCCACACACACACACACGGCGCCTTCACTCTCCCACACACACACACACACACGGAGCCTTCACTCTACCACACACACACACACGGAGCCTTCACTCTCCCACACACACACACGGAGCCTTCACTCTCCCACACACACACACGGAGCCTTCACTCTCCCACACACACACGGAGCCTTCACTCTCCCACACACACACACACGGAGCCTTCACTCTCCCACACACACACACACGGAGCCTTCACTCTCCCACACACACACACACGGAGCCTTCACTCTCCCACACACACACACGGAGCCTTCACTCTCCCACACACACACACGGAGCCTTCACTCTCCCACACACACACGGAGCCTTCACTCTCCCACACACACACACACGGAGCCTTCACTCTCCCACACACACACACACGGAGCCTTCACTCTCCCACACACACACACACGGAGCCTTCATTCTCCCACACACACACACGGAGACTTCACTCTCCGACGCACACACACGGAGCCTACACTCTCCCACACACACGGAGCCTTCAGTCTCCCAAACACACGGAGCCTTCACTCTGCCATACACACACACGGAGCCTTCACTCTCCCACACACACGGAGCCTTCACTCACCCACACACACGGAGCCTTCACTCTCCCACACACAAACACGGAGACTTCACTCTCCCACACACAAACACGGAGACTTCACTCTCCCACTCACACACGGAGCCTTCACTCTCCCAAACACAAACACGGAGCCTTCACTCTCCCACACACACACACGGAGCCTTCACTCTCCCACACACACACACACACGGAGCCTTAACTCACCCTCACACACACACGGAGCCTTCATTCTCCCACACACACGGAGCCTTCACTCTCACACACATACACACGGAGACTTCACTCTCCCACACACACACACGGAGACTTCACTCTCCCACACACACACGGAGCCTTCACTCTCCCACACACACACACACGGAGCCTTCAATCTCCCACACACACGGAGCCTTCACTCTCCCACACACACACATGGAGCCTTCACTCTCCCACACAGATGGAGCCTTAACTCTCCGACACACACACACGGAGCCTTCACTCTCCCACGCACGCGGAGCCTTCACTCTCCCTCACACACACACGGTGCCTTCACTCTCGCACACACACAGACGGAGCCTTCCCTCTACCTCACAAACACACGGAACCTTCACTCTCCCACACACACACACGGAGCCTTCACTCTCCCACACACACACACGGAGCCTTCACTCTCCCACACACACGGAGACTTCACTCTCCCACACACACGGAGTCTTCACTCTCCCACAAACACGGAGACTTCCCTCTCCCACACACACACACGGAGCCTTCATTCTCACACACACACACACGGAGCCTTCACTCTCCCACACACACACACGGAAGCTACAGTCTCCCACACACGCACACGGAGCCTTCACTCTCCCACACACACAGAGCCTTCACTCTCCCACACACACACACGGAGCCTTCACTCTCACACACACGGCGCCTTCACTCTCCCACACACACACACACGGAGCCTTCACTCTACCACACACAGACACACGGAGCCTTCACTCTCCCACACACACACACGGAGCCTTCACTCTCCCACACACACACACGGAGCCTTCACTCTCCCACACACACACACACGGAGCCTTCACACTCCCACACACACACACACGGAGCCTTCACTCTCCCACACACACAGAGCCTTCACTCTCCCACACACACACACGGTGCCTTCACTCTCCCACACACACGGAGCCTTCACTCTCCCACACACACGGAGCCTTCAGTCTCCCAAACACAC
>JANJGN010000117.1:333297-343297 GCA_026770705.1 Isurus oxyrinchus | reverse complement strand
ACACACACACGGAGCCTTCACTCTCCCACACAACGGAGCCTTGACTCTCCCAAACACAAACACGGAGACTTCACTCTCCCACTCACACACACGGAGCCATCAATCTCCCACACACACTCACATGGAGCCTTCACTCAACCACACACACAGACTGAGCCTTCACTCTCCCACACACACGGAGCCTTCACTCTCCCACACACACACACGGAGTCTTCACTCTCCCACAGACACACACACGGAGCCTTCATTCTCCCACACACACACACGGAGACTTCAATCTCCCACACAGGGAGCCTTCACTCTCCCACACACACACACGGAGTCTTCACTCTCCCACACACACACACATGGAGCCTTCACTCTCCCACACACACACACGGAGCCTTCACTCTCCCACACACACGGAGCCGTCACTCTCCCACACACAGACACGGAGCCTTCACTCTCCCACACACACGGAGCCTTCACTCTCCCACACACACGGAGACTTCACTCTCCCACACACGGAGCCTTCACTCTCCCAAACACACGGAGACTTCACTATCCCACACATACACACGGAGCCTTCACTCTCCCACACACACACACGGAGCCTTCACTCTCCCACACACACACACGGAGCCTTCACTCTCCCACACACACACACGGAGCCTTCACTCTCCCACACACACGGAGACTTCACTCTCCCACACACACGGAGCCTTCACTCTCCCACAAACACACACACGGAGCCTTCACTCTCCCACACACACATGGAGCCTTCACTCTCCCACACACACACACGGAGACTTCACTCTCCCACACACACACACACGGAGCCTTCACTCTCCCACACACACGGAGCCTTCACTCTCCCACACACGGAGCCTTCACTCTCCCACACACACGGAGACTTCACTCTCCCACACACACGGAGCCTTCACTCTCCCACACACACGGAGCCTTCACTCTCCCACACACACGGAGCCTTCACTCTCCCACACACACGGAGCCTTCACTCTCCCAAACACACGGAGCCTTCACTCTCCCACACAAACACACACGGCGCCTTCACTCTCCCACACACACACACACACACGGAGCCTTCACTCTACCACACACACACACACGGAGCCTTCTCTCTCCCACACACACACACGGAGCCTTCACTCTCCCACACACACACACGGAGCCTTCACTCTCCCACACACACACGGAGTCTTCACTCTCCCACACACACACACACACGGAGCCTTCACTCTCCCAAACACACACACACGGAGCCTTCACTCTCCCACACACACACACACGGAGCCTTCATTCTCCCACACACACACACGGAGACTTCACTCTCCGACGCACACACACGGAGCCTACACTCTCCCACACACACGGAGCCTTCAGTCTCCCAAACACACGGAGCTTTCACTCTGCCATACACACACACGGAGCCTTCACTCTCCCACACACACGGAGCCTTCACTCACCCACACACACGGAGCCTTCACTCTCCCACACACAAACACGGAGACCTCACTCTCCCCACACAAACACGGAGACTTCACTCTCCCACTCACACACGGAGCCTTCACTCTCCCAAACACAAACACGGAGCCTTCACTCTCCCACACACACACACGGAGCCTTCACTCTCCCACACACACACACACACGGAGCCTTAACTCACCCTCACACACACACGGAGCCTTCATTCTCCCACACACACGGAGCCTTCACTCTCACACACATACACACGGAGACTTCACTCTCCCACACACACACACGGAGACTTCACTCTCCCACAAACACACGGAGCCTTCACTCTCCCACACACACACACACGGAGCCTTCAATCTCCCACACACACGGAGCCTTCACTCTCCCACACACACACATGGAGCCTTCACTCTCCCACACAGACGGAGCCTTAACTCTCCGACACACACACACGGAGCCTTCACTCTCCCACGCACGCGGAGCCTTCACTCTCCCTCACACACACACGGTGCCTTCACTCTCGCACACACACACACGGAGCCTTCCCTCTACCTCACAAACACACGGAACCTTCACTCTCCCACACACACACACGGAGCCTTCACTCTCCCACACACACACACGGAGCCTTCACTCTCCCACACACACGGAGACTTCACTCTCCCACACACACGGAGTCTTCACTCTCCCACAAACACGGAGACTTCCCTCTCCCACACACACACACGGAGCCTTCATTCTCCCACACACACACACGGAGCCTTCACTCTCCCACACACACACACGGAAGCTACAGTCTCCCACACACGCACACGGAGCCTTCACTCTCACACACACGGCGCCTTCACTCTCCCACACACACAGAGCCTTCACTCTCCCACACACACACACGGAGCCTTCACTCTCACACACACGGCGCCTTCACTCTCCCACACACACACACACGGAGCCTTCACTCTACCACACACAGACACACGGAGCCTTCACTCTCCCACACACACACACGGAGCCTTCACTCTCCCACACACACACACGGAGCCTTCACTCTCCCACACACACACACACGGAGCCTTCACACTCCCACACACACACACACGGAGCCTTCACTCTCCCACACACACAGAGCCTTCACTCTCCCACACACACACACGGTGCCTTCACTCTCCCACACACACGGAGCCTTCACTCTCCCACACACACGGAGCCTTCAGTCTCCCAAACACACGGAGCCTTCACTCTCCCACACACACGGAGCCTTCACTCTCCCACACACACACACGGAGCCTTCACTCTCCCACACACACACACGGAGAAATCACTCTCCCACACACACACACGGAGACTTCACTCTCCCACACACACACACGGAGACTTCACTCTCCCACACACACACACGGAGACTTCACTCTCCCACACACACACACGGAGACTTCACTCTCCCACACACACACACGGAGGCTTCACTCTGCCATACACACACACGGAGCCTTCACTCTCCCACACACACGGAGCCTTCACTCACCCACACACACGGAGCCTTCACTCTCCCACACACACACACACGGAGCCTTCACTCTCCCTCACACAAACACGGAGCCTTCACTCTCCCTCACACAAACACGGAGACTTCACTCTCCCACTCACACACGGAGCCTTCACTCTCCCAAACACAAACACGGAGCCTTCACTCTCCCACACACACACACGGAGCCTTCACTCTCCCACACACACGGAGCCTTCACTCTCCCACACACACGGAGCCTTCACTCTCCCACAGACACACGGAGCCTTCACTCTCCCACACACACACACACGGAGCCTTAACTCACCCTCACACACACACGGAGCCTTCACTCTCCCACACACACGGAGTCTTCATTCTCCCACACACACGGAGACTTCACTCGCCCACACACACGGAGCCTTCACTCTCCCACACACACGGAGTCTTCATTCTCCCACACACACGGAGCCTTCACTCTCACACACACACACACACGGAGACTTCACTCTCCCACACACACACACGGAGACTTCACTCTCCCACACACACACACGGAGCCTTCACTCTCCCACAGACACACACGGAGCCTTCACTCTCCCACGCACACGGAGCCTACACTCTCCCTCACACACACACGGTGCCTTCACTCTCCCACACACACACACGGAGACTTTACTCTCCCACACACACACGCGGAGCCTTCAGACTCCCACACACACGGAGCCTTCACTCTCCCACACACACACACGGAGCCTTCACTCTCCCACTCACACACACGGAGCCTTCACTCTCCCACACACACACACGGAGCCTTCACTCTCCCACACACACACAGGGAGCCTTCACTCTCCCACACACACACACGGAGCCTTCACTCTCCCACACACACACACGGAGCCTTCACTCTCCCACACACACGGAGCCTTCAGACTCCCACACACACACACGGAGCCTTCACTGTCCCACACACACACACGGAGCCTTCACTCTCCCACACACACACACGGAGCCTTCACTCTCCCACACACACAGACGGAGCCTTCACTCTCCCACACACACACACGGAAGCTACAGTCTCCCACACACACACACGGAGCCTTCACTGTCCCACACACACGGAGCCTTCACTCTCCCACACACATGGAGCCTGCACTCTTCCACACACACACACGGAGCCTTCACACTCCCACACACACGGAGCATTCACTCTCCCACACACACACACGGAGCCTTCACTCTCCCACACACACGGAGCATTCACTCTCCCACACAAACACACGGAGCCTTCACTCAACCACACACACACACACGGAGCCTTCACTCTCCCACACACACGGAGCCTTCACTCTCCCACACACACACACGGAGCCTTCACTCTCCCACACAGACGGAGCCTTCACTCTCCCACACACACACACGGAGCCTTCACTCTCCCACACACACACACACGGAGCCTTCACTCTCCCACACACACGGAGCCTTCACTCTCCCACACACACGGAGCCTTCACTCTCCCACACACACACACGGAGCCTTCACTCTCCTACACAGACGGAGCCTTCACTCTCCCACACACACGGAGCCTTCACTCTCCCACACAAACGGAGCCTTCACTCTCCCACACACACACACGGAGCCTTCACTCTCCCACACAGACGGAGGCTTCACTCTCCCACACACACACACGGAGCCTTCACTCTCCCACACACACGGAGCTTTCACTCTCCCACACACACACACGGAGCCTTCACTCTGCCATACACACACACGGAGCCTTCACTCTCCCACACAGACGGAGCCTTCACTCTCCCAAACACAAACACGGAGACTTCACTCTCCCACTCACACACACGGAGCCTTCACTCTCCCACACACACACACGGAGCCCTCACTCTCCCACACACACGGAGTCTTCACTCTCCCACACACACACACAGAGCCTTCACTCTCCCACACACACGGAGCCTTCACTCTCCCACACACACGGAGCCTTCACTCTCCCACACACACGGAGCCTTCACTCTCCCACACACACACACACACACGGAGCCTTCACTCTCCCACACACACACACGGAGTCTTCACTCTCCCACACACTCACACGGAGCCTTCACTCTCCCACACACACGGAGCCTTCACTCTCCCACACACACACACGGAGCCTTCACTCTCCCACACACACGGAGCCTTCACTCTCCCACACACAGACACGGAGCCTTCACTCTCCCACACACACGGAGCCTTCACTCTCCCACACACACGGAGACTTCACTCTCCCATACACGGAGCCTTCACTCTCCCACACACACGGAGACTTCACTCTCCCACACACACGGAGCCTTCACTCTCCCACAAACACACACACGGAGCCTTCACTCTCCCACACACACACACACACACACACACACACACACACACACGCACACACGCACACACACACACACACACACACACACACACACACACACACACACACACACACACACACACACACACACGGAGCCTTCACTCTCCCACACACACACACACGGAGACTTCACTCTCCCACACACACACACACGGAGCCTTCACTCTCCCACACACACGGAGCCTTCACTCTCCCACACACGGAGCATTCACTCTCCCACACACACGGAGACTTCACTCTCCCACACACACGGAGCCTTCACTCTCCCACACACACGGAGCCTTGACTCTCCCACACACACGGAGCCTTCACTCTCCCAAACACACGGAGCCTTCACTCTCCCACACACACACACACGGCGCCTTCACTCTCCCACACACACACACACGGAGCCTTCACTCTACCACACACACACACACGGAGCCTTCACTCTCCCACACACACACACGGAGCCTTCACTCTCCCACACACACACACGGAGCCTTCACTCTCCGACGCACACACACGGAGCCTTCACTCTCCCACACACACACACGGAGCCTTCACTCTCCGACGCACACACACGGAGCCTTCACTCTCCCACACACACACACGGAGTCCTCACTCTCCCACACACACACACGGAGCCTTCACTCTCCCACACACACGGAGCCTTCAGTCTCCCAAACACACGGAGCCTTCAATCTCCCACAAACACACACGGAGCCTTCACTCACCCACACACACGGAGCCTTCACTCTCCCACACACAAACACGGAGCCTTCACTCTCCCACTCACACACGGAGCCTTCACTCTCCCACACACACACACGGAGCCTTCACTCACCCACACACACGGAGCCTTCACTCTCCCACACACACACACACACACACACACACACACACGGAGCCTTCACTCTCCCACACACACGGAGCCTTCACTCTCCCACACACACGGAGCCTTCACTCTCCCAAACACACGGAGCCTTCACTCTCCCACACACAGACACACGGCGCCTTCACTCTCCCACACACACACACACGGAGCCTTCACTCTACCACACACACACACACGGAGCCTTCAGTCTCCCACACACGCACACGGAGCCTTCACTCTCACACACACGGCGCCTTCACTCTCCCACACACACAGAGCCTTCACTCTCCCACACACACACACGGAGCCTTCACTCTCACACACACGGCGCCTTCACTCTCCCACACACTCACACACGGAGCCTTCACTCTACCACACACAGACACACGGAGCCTTCACTCTCCCACACACACACACGGAGCCTTCACTCTCCCACACACACACACGGAGCCTTCACTCTCCCACACACACACACACGGAGCCTTCACACTCCCACACACACACACACGGAGCCTTCACTCTCCCACACACACAGAGCCTTCACTCTCCCACACACACACACGGTGCCTTCACTCTCCCACACACACGGAGCCTTCACTCTCCCACACACACGGAGCATTCAGTCTCCCAAACACACGGAGCCTTCACTCTCCCACACACACGGAGCCTTCACTCTCCCACACACACACACGGAGCCTTCACTCTCCCACACACACACACGGAGAAATCACTCTCCCACACACACACACGGAGACTTCACTCTCCCACACACACACACGGAGACTTCACTCTCCCACACACACACACGGAGACTTCACTCTCCCACACACACACACGGAGGCTTCACTCTGCCATACACACACACGGAGCCTTCACTCTCCCACACACACGGAGCCTTCACTCACCCACACACACGGAGCCTTCACTCTCCCACACACACACACACGGAGCCTTCACTCTCCCTCACACAAACACGGAGCCTTCACTCTCCCTCACACAAACACGGAGACTTCACTCTCCCACTCACACACGGAGCCTTCACTCTCCCAAACACAAACACGGAGCCTTCACTCTCCCACACACACACACGGAGCCTTCAGTCTCCCACACACACGGAGCCTTCACTCTCCCACACACACGGAGCCTTCACTCTCCCACAGACACACGGAGCCTTCACTCTCCCACACACACACACACGGAGCCTTAACTCACCCTCACACACACACGGAGCCTTCACTCTCCCACACACACGGAGTCTTCATTCTCCCACACACACGGAGACTTCACTCGCCCACACACACGGAGCCTTCACTCTCCCACACACACGGAGTCTTCATTCTCCCACACACACGGAGCCTTCACTCTCACACACACACACACACGGAGACTTCACTCTCCCACACACACACACGGAGACTTCACTCTCCCACACACACACACGGAGCCTTCACTCTCCCACAGACACACACGGAGCCTTCACTCTCCCACGCACACGGAGCCTACACTCTCCCTCACACACACACGGTGCCTTCACTCTCCCACACACACACACGGAGACTTTACTCTCCCACACACACACGCGGAGCCTTCAGACTCCCACACACACGGAGCCTTCACTCTCCCACACACACACACGGAGCCTTCACTCTCCCACTCACACACACGGAGCCTTCACTCTCCCACACACACACACGGAGCCTTCACTCTCCCAAACAGACACACACGGAGCCTTCACTCTCCCACAGACACACACGGAGCCTTCACTCTCCCACACACACACACGGAGCCTTCACTCTCCCACACACACACACGGAGCCTTCACTCTCCCACACACACGGAGCCTTCAGACTCCCACACAGACACACGGAGCCTTCACTGTCCCACACACACACACGGAGCCTTCACTCTCCCACACACACACACTGAGCCTTCACTCTCCCACACACACAGACGGAGCCTTCACTCTCCCACACACACACACGGAAGCTACAGTCTCCCACACACACACACGGAGCCTTCACTGTCCCACACACACGGAGCCTTCACTCTCCCACACACATGGAGCCTGCACTCTTCCACACACACACACGGAGCCTTCACACTCCCACACACACGGAGCATTCACTCTCCCACACACACACACGGAGCCTTCACTCTCCCACACACACGGAGCATTCACTCTCCCACACAAACACACGGAGCCTTCACTCAACCACACACACACACACGGAGCCTTCACTCTCCCACACACACGGAGCCTTCACTCTCCCACACACACACACGGAGCCTTCACTCTCCCACACAGACGGAGCCTTCACTCTCCCACACACACACACGGAGCCTTCACTCTCCCACACACACACACACGGAGCCTTCACTCTCCCACACACACGGAGCCTTCACTCTCCCACACACACGGAGCCTTCACTCTCCCACACACACACACGGAGCCTTCACTCTCCTACACAGACGGAGCCTTCACTCTCCCACACACACGGAGCCTTCACTCTCCCACACAAACGGAGCCTTCACTCTCCCACACACACACACGGAGCCTTCACTCTCCCACACAGACGGAGGCTTCACTCTCCCACACACACACACGGAGCCTTCACTCTCCCACACACACGGAGCTTTCACTCTCCCACACACACACACGGAGCCTTCACTCTGCCATACACACACACGGAGCCTTCACTCTCCCACACAGACGGAGCCTTCACTCTCCCAAACACAAACACGGAGACTTCACTCTCCCACTCACACACACGGAGCCTTCACTCTCCCACACACACACACGGAGCCCTCACTCTCCCACACACACGGAGTCTTCACTCTCCCACACACACACACAGAGCCTTCACTCTCCCACACACACGGAGCCTTCACTCTCCCACACACACGGAGCCTTCACTCTCCCACACACACGGAGCCTTCACTCTCCCACACACACACACACACACGGAGCCTTCACTCTCCCACACACACACACGGAGTCTTCACTCTCCCACACACACACACGGAGCCTTCACTCTCCCACACACACGGAGCCTTCACTCTCCCACACACAAACACGGAGCCTTCACTCTCCCACACACACGGAGCCTTCACTCTCCCACACACAGACACGGAGCCTTCACTCTCCCACACACACGGAGCCTTCACTCTCCCACACACACGGAGACTTCACTCTCCCATACACGGAGCCTTCACTCTCCCACACACACGGAGACTTCACTCTCCCACACACACGGAGCCTTCACTCTCCCACAAACACACACACGGAGCCTTCACTCTCCCACACACACACACACGGAGCCTTCACTCTCCCACACACACGGAGCCTTCACTCTCCCACACACGGAGCATTCACTCTCCCACACACACGGAGACTTCACTCTCCCACACACACGGAGCCTTCACTCTCCCACACACACGGAGCCTTGACTCTCCCACACACACGGAGCCTTCACTCTCCCAAACACACGGAGCCTTCACTCTCCCACACACACACACACGGCGCCTTCACTCTCCCACACACACACACACGGAGCCTTCACTCTACCACACACACACACACGGAGCCTTCACTCTCCCACACACACACACGGAGCCTTCACTCTCCCACACACACACACGGAGCCTTCACTCTCCGACGCACACACACGGAGCCTTCACTCTCCCACACACACACACGGAGCCTTCACTCTCCGACGCACACACACGGAGCCTTCACTCTCCCACACACACACACGGA
>JANJGN010000117.1:228297-328297 GCA_026770705.1 Isurus oxyrinchus | reverse complement strand
ACACACACACACACGGAGCCTTCATTCTCCCACACACACACACGGAGACTTCACTCTCCGACGCACACACACGGAGCCTACACTCTCCCACACACACGGAGCCTTCAGTCTCCCAAACACACGGAGCTTTCACTCTGCCATACACACACACGGAGCCTTCACTCTCCCACACACACGGAGCCTTCACTCACCCACACACACGGAGCCTTCACTCTCCCACACACAAACACGGAGACTTCACTCTCCCACACACAAACACGGAGACTTCACTCTCCCACTCACACACGGAGCCTTCACTCTCCCAAACACAAACACGGAGCCTTCACTCTCCCACACACACACACGGAGCCTTCACTCTCCCACACACACACACACACGGAGCCTTAACTCACCCTCACACACACACGGAGCCTTCATTCTCCCACACACACGGAGCCTTCACTCTCACACACATACACACGGAGACTTCACTCTCCCACACACACACACGGAGACTTCACTCTCCCACAAACACACGGAGCCTTCACTCTCCCACACACACACACACGGAGCCTTCAATCTCCCACACACACGGAGCCTTCACTCTCCCACACACACACATGGAGCCTTCACTCTCCCACACAGACGGAGCCTTAACTCTCCGACACACACACACGGAGCCTTCACTCTCCCACGCACGCGGAGCCTTCACTCTCCCTCACACACACACGGTGCCTTCACTCTCGCACACACACACACGGAGCCTTCCCTCTACCTCACAAACACACGGAACCTTCACTCTCCCACACACACACACGGAGCCTTCACTCTCCCACACACACACACGGAGCCTTCACTCTCCCACACACACGGAGACTTCACTCTCCCACACACACGGAGTCTTCACTCTCCCACAAACACGGAGACTTCCCTCTCCCACACACACACACGGAGCCTTCATTCTCCCACACACACACACGGAGCCTTCACTCTCCCACACACACACACGGAAGCTACAGTCTCCCACACACGCACACGGAGCCTTCACTCTCACACACACGGCGCCTTCACTCTCCCACACACACAGAGCCTTCACTCTCCCACACACACACACGGAGCCTTCACTCTCACACACACGGCGCCTTCACTCTCCCACACACACACACACGGAGCCTTCACTCTACCACACACAGACACACGGAGCCTTCACTCTCCCACACACACACACGGAGCCTTCACTCTCCCACACACACACACGGAGCCTTCACTCTCCCACACACACACACACGGAGCCTTCACACTCCCACACACACACACACGGAGCCTTCACTCTCCCACACACACAGAGCCTTCACTCTCCCACACACACACACGGTGCCTTCACTCTCCCACACACACGGAGCCTTCACTCTCCCACACACACGGAGCCTTCAGTCTCCCAAACACACGGAGCCTTCACTCTCCCACACACACGGAGCCTTCACTCTCCCACACACACACACGGAGCCTTCACTCTCCCACACACACACACGGAGAAATCACTCTCCCACACACACACACGGAGACTTCACTCTCCCACACACACACACGGAGACTTCACTCTCCCACACACACACACGGAGACTTCACTCTCCCACACACACACACGGAGACTTCACTCTCCCACACACACACACGGAGGCTTCACTCTGCCATACACACACACGGAGCCTTCACTCTCCCACACACACGGAGCCTTCACTCACCCACACACACGGAGCCTTCACTCTCCCACACACACACACACGGAGCCTTCACTCTCCCTCACACAAACACGGAGCCTTCACTCTCCCTCACACAAACACGGAGACTTCACTCTCCCACTCACACACGGAGCCTTCACTCTCCCAAACACAAACACGGAGCCTTCACTCTCCCACACACACACACGGAGCCTTCACTCTCCCACACACACGGAGCCTTCACTCTCCCACACACACGGAGCCTTCACTCTCCCACAGACACACGGAGCCTTCACTCTCCCACACACACACACACGGAGCCTTAACTCACCCTCACACACACACGGAGCCTTCACTCTCCCACACACACGGAGTCTTCATTCTCCCACACACACGGAGACTTCACTCGCCCACACACACGGAGCCTTCACTCTCCCACACACACGGAGTCTTCATTCTCCCACACACACGGAGCCTTCACTCTCACACACACACACACACGGAGACTTCACTCTCCCACACACACACACGGAGACTTCACTCTCCCACACACACACACGGAGCCTTCACTCTCCCACAGACACACACGGAGCCTTCACTCTCCCACGCACACGGAGCCTACACTCTCCCTCACACACACACGGTGCCTTCACTCTCCCACACACACACACGGAGACTTTACTCTCCCACACACACACGCGGAGCCTTCAGACTCCCACACACACGGAGCCTTCACTCTCCCACACACACACACGGAGCCTTCACTCTCCCACTCACACACACGGAGCCTTCACTCTCCCACACACACACACGGAGCCTTCACTCTCCCACACACACACAGGGAGCCTTCACTCTCCCACACACACACACGGAGCCTTCACTCTCCCACACACACACACGGAGCCTTCACTCTCCCACACACACGGAGCCTTCAGACTCCCACACACACACACGGAGCCTTCACTGTCCCACACACACACACGGAGCCTTCACTCTCCCACACACACACACGGAGCCTTCACTCTCCCACACACACAGACGGAGCCTTCACTCTCCCACACACACACACGGAAGCTACAGTCTCCCACACACACACACGGAGCCTTCACTGTCCCACACACACGGAGCCTTCACTCTCCCACACACATGGAGCCTGCACTCTTCCACACACACACACGGAGCCTTCACACTCCCACACACACGGAGCATTCACTCTCCCACACACACACACGGAGCCTTCACTCTCCCACACACACGGAGCATTCACTCTCCCACACAAACACACGGAGCCTTCACTCAACCACACACACACACACGGAGCCTTCACTCTCCCACACACACGGAGCCTTCACTCTCCCACACACACACACGGAGCCTTCACTCTCCCACACAGACGGAGCCTTCACTCTCCCACACACACACACGGAGCCTTCACTCTCCCACACACACACACACGGAGCCTTCACTCTCCCACACACACGGAGCCTTCACTCTCCCACACACACGGAGCCTTCACTCTCCCACACACACACACGGAGCCTTCACTCTCCTACACAGACGGAGCCTTCACTCTCCCACACACACGGAGCCTTCACTCTCCCACACAAACGGAGCCTTCACTCTCCCACACACACACACGGAGCCTTCACTCTCCCACACAGACGGAGGCTTCACTCTCCCACACACACACACGGAGCCTTCACTCTCCCACACACACGGAGCTTTCACTCTCCCACACACACACACGGAGCCTTCACTCTGCCATACACACACACGGAGCCTTCACTCTCCCACACAGACGGAGCCTTCACTCTCCCAAACACAAACACGGAGACTTCACTCTCCCACTCACACACACGGAGCCTTCACTCTCCCACACACACACACGGAGCCCTCACTCTCCCACACACACGGAGTCTTCACTCTCCCACACACACACACAGAGCCTTCACTCTCCCACACACACGGAGCCTTCACTCTCCCACACACACGGAGCCTTCACTCTCCCACACACACGGAGCCTTCACTCTCCCACACACACACACACACACGGAGCCTTCACTCTCCCACACACACACACGGAGTCTTCACTCTCCCACACACTCACACGGAGCCTTCACTCTCCCACACACACGGAGCCTTCACTCTCCCACACACACACACGGAGCCTTCACTCTCCCACACACACGGAGCCTTCACTCTCCCACACACAGACACGGAGCCTTCACTCTCCCACACACACGGAGCCTTCACTCTCCCACACACACGGAGACTTCACTCTCCCATACACGGAGCCTTCACTCTCCCACACACACGGAGACTTCACTCTCCCACACACACGGAGCCTTCACTCTCCCACAAACACACACACGGAGCCTTCACTCTCCCACACACACACACACACACACACACACACACACACACACGCACACACGCACACACACACACACACACACACACACACACACACACACACACACACACACACACACACACACGGAGCCTTCACTCTCCCACACACACACACACGGAGACTTCACTCTCCCACACACACACACACGGAGCCTTCACTCTCCCACACACACGGAGCCTTCACTCTCCCACACACGGAGCATTCACTCTCCCACACACACGGAGACTTCACTCTCCCACACACACGGAGCCTTCACTCTCCCACACACACGGAGCCTTGACTCTCCCACACACACGGAGCCTTCACTCTCCCAAACACACGGAGCCTTCACTCTCCCACACACACACACACGGCGCCTTCACTCTCCCACACACACACACACGGAGCCTTCACTCTACCACACACACACACACGGAGCCTTCACTCTCCCACACACACACACGGAGCCTTCACTCTCCCACACACACACACGGAGCCTTCACTCTCCGACGCACACACACGGAGCCTTCACTCTCCCACACACACACACGGAGCCTTCACTCTCCGACGCACACACACGGAGCCTTCACTCTCCCACACACACACACGGAGTCCTCACTCTCCCACACACACACACGGAGCCTTCACTCTCCCACACACACGGAGCCTTCAGTCTCCCAAACACACGGAGCCTTCAATCTCCCACAAACACACACGGAGCCTTCACTCACCCACACACACGGAGCCTTCACTCTCCCACACACAAACACGGAGCCTTCACTCTCCCACTCACACACGGAGCCTTCACTCTCCCACACACACACACGGAGCCTTCACTCACCCACACACACGGAGCCTTCACTCTCCCACACACACACACACACACACACACACACACACGGAGCCTTCACTCTCCCACACACACGGAGCCTTCACTCTCCCACACACACGGAGCCTTCACTCTCCCAAACACACGGAGCCTTCACTCTCCCACACACAGACACACGGCGCCTTCACTCTCCCACACACACACACACGGAGCCTTCACTCTACCACACACACACACACGGAGCCTTCAGTCTCCCACACACGCACACGGAGCCTTCACTCTCACACACACGGCGCCTTCACTCTCCCACACACACAGAGCCTTCACTCTCCCACACACACACACGGAGCCTTCACTCTCACACACACGGCGCCTTCACTCTCCCACACACACACACACGGAGCCTTCACTCTACCACACACAGACACACGGAGCCTTCACTCTCCCACACACACACACGGAGCCTTCACTCTCCCACACACACACACGGAGCCTTCACTCTCCCACACACACACACACGGAGCCTTCACACTCCCACACACACACACACGGAGCCTTCACTCTCCCACACACACAGAGCCTTCACTCTCCCACACACACACACGGTGCCTTCACTCTCCCACACACACGGAGCCTTCACTCTCCCACACACACGGAGCATTCAGTCTCCCAAACACACGGAGCCTTCACTCTCCCACACACACGGAGCCTTCACTCTCCCACACACACACACGGAGCCTTCACTCTCCCACACACACACACGGAGAAATCACTCTCCCACACACACACACGGAGACTTCACTCTCCCACACACACACACGGAGACTTCACTCTCCCACACACACACACGGAGACTTCACTCTCCCACACACACACACGGAGGCTTCACTCTGCCATACACACACACGGAGCCTTCACTCTCCCACACACACGGAGCCTTCACTCACCCACACACACGGAGCCTTCACTCTCCCACACACACACACACGGAGCCTTCACTCTCCCTCACACAAACACGGAGCCTTCACTCTCCCTCACACAAACACGGAGACTTCACTCTCCCACTCACACACGGAGCCTTCACTCTCCCAAACACAAACACGGAGCCTTCACTCTCCCACACACACACACGGAGCCTTCAGTCTCCCACACACACGGAGCCTTCACTCTCCCACACACACGGAGCCTTCACTCTCCCACAGACACACGGAGCCTTCACTCTCCCACACACACACACACGGAGCCTTAACTCACCCTCACACACACACGGAGCCTTCACTCTCCCACACACACGGAGTCTTCATTCTCCCACACACACGGAGACTTCACTCGCCCACACACACGGAGCCTTCACTCTCCCACACACACGGAGTCTTCATTCTCCCACACACACGGAGCCTTCACTCTCACACACACACACACACGGAGACTTCACTCTCCCACACACACACACGGAGACTTCACTCTCCCACACACACACACGGAGCCTTCACTCTCCCACAGACACACACGGAGCCTTCACTCTCCCACGCACACGGAGCCTACACTCTCCCTCACACACACACGGTGCCTTCACTCTCCCACACACACACACGGAGACTTTACTCTCCCACACACACACGCGGAGCCTTCAGACTCCCACACACACGGAGCCTTCACTCTCCCACACACACACACGGAGCCTTCACTCTCCCACTCACACACACGGAGCCTTCACTCTCCCACACACACACACGGAGCCTTCACTCTCCCAAACAGACACACACGGAGCCTTCACTCTCCCACAGACACACACGGAGCCTTCACTCTCCCACACACACACACGGAGCCTTCACTCTCCCACACACACACACGGAGCCTTCACTCTCCCACACACACGGAGCCTTCAGACTCCCACACAGACACACGGAGCCTTCACTGTCCCACACACACACACGGAGCCTTCACTCTCCCACACACACACACTGAGCCTTCACTCTCCCACACACACAGACGGAGCCTTCACTCTCCCACACACACACACGGAAGCTACAGTCTCCCACACACACACACGGAGCCTTCACTGTCCCACACACACGGAGCCTTCACTCTCCCACACACATGGAGCCTGCACTCTTCCACACACACACACGGAGCCTTCACACTCCCACACACACGGAGCATTCACTCTCCCACACACACACACGGAGCCTTCACTCTCCCACACACACGGAGCATTCACTCTCCCACACAAACACACGGAGCCTTCACTCAACCACACACACACACACGGAGCCTTCACTCTCCCACACACACGGAGCCTTCACTCTCCCACACACACACACGGAGCCTTCACTCTCCCACACAGACGGAGCCTTCACTCTCCCACACACACACACGGAGCCTTCACTCTCCCACACACACACACACGGAGCCTTCACTCTCCCACACACACGGAGCCTTCACTCTCCCACACACACGGAGCCTTCACTCTCCCACACACACACACGGAGCCTTCACTCTCCTACACAGACGGAGCCTTCACTCTCCCACACACACGGAGCCTTCACTCTCCCACACAAACGGAGCCTTCACTCTCCCACACACACACACGGAGCCTTCACTCTCCCACACAGACGGAGGCTTCACTCTCCCACACACACACACGGAGCCTTCACTCTCCCACACACACGGAGCTTTCACTCTCCCACACACACACACGGAGCCTTCACTCTGCCATACACACACACGGAGCCTTCACTCTCCCACACAGACGGAGCCTTCACTCTCCCAAACACAAACACGGAGACTTCACTCTCCCACTCACACACACGGAGCCTTCACTCTCCCACACACACACACGGAGCCCTCACTCTCCCACACACACGGAGTCTTCACTCTCCCACACACACACACAGAGCCTTCACTCTCCCACACACACGGAGCCTTCACTCTCCCACACACACGGAGCCTTCACTCTCCCACACACACGGAGCCTTCACTCTCCCACACACACACACACACACGGAGCCTTCACTCTCCCACACACACACACGGAGTCTTCACTCTCCCACACACACACACGGAGCCTTCACTCTCCCACACACACGGAGCCTTCACTCTCCCACACACAAACACGGAGCCTTCACTCTCCCACACACACGGAGCCTTCACTCTCCCACACACAGACACGGAGCCTTCACTCTCCCACACACACGGAGCCTTCACTCTCCCACACACACGGAGACTTCACTCTCCCATACACGGAGCCTTCACTCTCCCACACACACGGAGACTTCACTCTCCCACACACACGGAGCCTTCACTCTCCCACAAACACACACACGGAGCCTTCACTCTCCCACACACACACACACGGAGCCTTCACTCTCCCACACACACGGAGCCTTCACTCTCCCACACACGGAGCATTCACTCTCCCACACACACGGAGACTTCACTCTCCCACACACACGGAGCCTTCACTCTCCCACACACACGGAGCCTTGACTCTCCCACACACACGGAGCCTTCACTCTCCCAAACACACGGAGCCTTCACTCTCCCACACACACACACACGGCGCCTTCACTCTCCCACACACACACACACGGAGCCTTCACTCTACCACACACACACACACGGAGCCTTCACTCTCCCACACACACACACGGAGCCTTCACTCTCCCACACACACACACGGAGCCTTCACTCTCCGACGCACACACACGGAGCCTTCACTCTCCCACACACACACACGGAGCCTTCACTCTCCGACGCACACACACGGAGCCTTCACTCTCCCACACACACACACGGAGTCCTCACTCTCCCACACACACACACGGAGCCTTCACTCTCCCACACACACGGAGCCTTCAGTCTCCCAAACACACGGAGCCTTCAATCTCCCACAAACACACACGGAGCCTTCACTCACCCACACACACGGAGCCTTCACTCTCCCACACACAAACACGGAGCCTTCACTCTCCCACTCACACACGGAGCCTTCACTCTCCCACACACACACACGGAGCCTTCACTCACCCACACACACGGAGCCTTCACTCTCCCACACACACACACACACACACACACGGAGCCTTCACTCTCCCACACACACGGAGCCTTCACTCTCCCACACACACGGAGCCTTCACTCTCCCAAACACACGGAGCCTTCACTCTCCCACACACAGACACACGGCGCCTTCACTCTCCCACACACACACACACGGAGCCTTCACTCTACCACACACACACACACGGAGCCTTCAGTCTCCCACACACACACACGGAGCCTTCACTCTCCCACACACACACACGGAGCCTTCACTCTCCCACACACACACGGAGCCTTCACTCTCCCACACACACACACACGGAGCCTTCACTCTCCCACACACACACACACGGAGCCTTCATTCTCCCACACACACACACGGAGTCTACACTCTCCCACACACACACACGGAGCCTTCACTCTCCCACACACACGGAGCCTTCAGTCTCCCAAACACACGGAGCCTTCAATCTCCCACACACACACACGGAGCCTTCACTCTGCCATACACACACACGGAGCCTTCACTCTCCCACACACACGGAGCCTTCACTCACCCACACACACGGAGCCTTCACTCTCCCACACACAAACACGGAGACTTCACTCTCCCACACACAAACACGGAGACTTCACTCTCCCACTCACACACGGAGCCTTCACTCTCCCAAACACAAACACGGAGCCTTCACTCTCCCACACACACACACGGAGCCTTCACTCTCCCACTCACACACACACACACGGAGCCTTAACTCACCCTCACACACACACGGAGCCTTCATTCTCCCACACACACGGAGCCTTCACTCTCACACACATACACACAGAGACTTCACTCTCCCACACACACACACGCAGACTTCACTCTCCCACACACACACGGAGCCTTCACTCTCCCACACACACACACACGGAGCCTTCAATCTCCCACACACACGGAGCCTTCACTCTCCCACACACACACATGGAGCCTTCACTCTCCCACACACACGGAGCCTTAACTCTCCCACACACACACACGGAGCCTTCACTCTCCCACGCACACGTAGCCTTCACTCTACCTCACAAACACACGGAGCCTTCACTCTCCCACACACACACACGGAGCCTTCACTCTCCCACACACACACACACGGAGCCTTCACTCTCCCACACACACGGAGACTTCACTCTCCCACACATTCGGAGTCTTCACTCTCCCACAAACACGGAGACTTCCCTCTCCCACACACACGCACGGAGCCTTCATTCTCCCACACACACACACGGAGCCTTCACTCTCCCACACACACACACGGAAGCTACAGTCTCCCACACACACACACGGCGCCTTCACTCTCCCACACACACACACACGGAGCCTTCACTCTACCACACACACACACACGGAGCCTTCACTCTCCCACACACACACACGGAGCCTTCACTCTCCCACACACACACGGAGCCTTCACTCTCCCACACACACACACACGGAGCCTTCACTCTCCCACACAGACGGAGCCTTGACTCTCCCAAACACAAACACGGACACTTCAATCTCCAACTCACACACACGGTGCCATCAATCTCCCACACACACTCACATGGAGCCTTCACTCAACCACACACACAGACTGAGCCTTCACTCTCCCACACACACGGAGCCTTCACTCTCCCACACACACACACGGAGTCTTCACTCTCCCACACACACACACGGAGCCTTCACTCTCCCACACACACACAAGGAGACTTCACTCTCCCACACACACACACGGAGCCTTCACTCTCCCAGACACCCGTAGCCTTCACTCTCCCACAAACATGTAGCCTTCACTCTCCCACACACACACACGGAGCCTTCCCTCTCCCACACACACGGATCCTTCACTCTCCCACACACAGACACGGAGCCTTCACTCTCCCACACACACACACGGAGCCTTCACTCTCGCAAACACACCAAGCCTTCACTTTCCCACACAGAGACACGGAGCCTTCACTCTCCCACACACACGGAGTCTTCAGTCTCCCACACACACGGATCCTTCACTCTCCAGGACACACGGAGCCTTCCATCTCACATACACACACACGGAGACTTCACTCTCCCATACACACACACACGCAGCATTCAATCTCCCACACACACACAAGGAGACTTCAATCTCCCACACACGGAGCCGTCATTCTCCCACACACACACACGGAGACTTCAATGTCCCACACACGGAGCCTTCACTCTCCCACACACACACACGGAGCCTTCACTCTCCCACACACACACACACGGAGCCTGCATTCTCCCACACACACACACGGAGACTTCAATCTCCCACACACGGAGCCTTCACTCTCCCACAAACACACACGGAGTCTTCACTCTCCCACACACACACACATGGAGCCTTCACTCTCCCACACACACACACGGAGCCTTCACTCTGCCACACACACGGAGCCTTCATTCTCCCACACACATACACGGAGCCTTCACTCTCCCACACACACACACGGAGCCTTCACTCTCCCACACACACGGAGCCTTCACTCTCCCACACACAGACACGGAGCCTTCACTCTCCCACACACACGGAGCCTTCACTCTCCCACACACACGGAGCCTTCACTCTCCCACACATACACACGGAGACTTCACTCTCCCACACATACACACGGAGCCTTCACTCTCCCACACACACACACGGAGCCTTCACTCTCCCACACACACACACGGAGCCTTCACTCTCCCACACACACACACGGAGCCTTCACTCTCCCACACACACGGAGACTTCACTCTCCCACACACACGGAGCCTTCACTCTCCCACAAACACACACACGGAGCCTTCACTCTCCCACACACACATGGAGCCTTCACTCTCCCACACACACACACCGAGACTTCACTCTCCCACACACACACACACGGAGCCTTCACTCTCCCACACACACGGAGCCTTCACTCTCCCACACACGGAGCCTTCACTCTCCCACACACACGGAGACTTCACTCTCCCACACACACGGAGCCTTCACTCTCCCACACACACGGAGCCTTCACTCTCCCACACACACGGAGCCTTCACTCTCCCACACACACGGAGCCTTCACTCTCCCAAACACACGGAGCCTTCACTCTCCCACACACACACACACGGCGCCTTCACTCTCCCACACACACGGAGCCTTCACTCTCCCACACACACACACGGAGCCTTCACTCTCCCACACACACACACGGAGCCTTCACTCTCCCACACACACACACGGAGCCTTTACTCTCCCACACACACACACACACGGAGCCTTCACTCTACCACACACACACAGACGGAGCCTTCACTCTCCCACACACACACACGGTGCCTTCACTCTCCCACACACACACACGGAGCCTTCACTCTCCCACACACACACGGAGCCTTCACTCTCCCACACACACACACACGGAGCCTTCACTCTCCCACACACACACACACGGAGCCTTCACTCTCCCACACACACACACACGGAGCCTTCATTCTCCCACACACACACACGGAGACTTCACTCTCCGACGCACACACACGGAGCCTTCACTCTCCCACACACACGGAGCCTTCAGTCTCCCAAACACACGGAGCCTTCACTCTGCCATACACACACACGGAGCCTTCACTCTCCCACACACACACACGGAGCCTTCACTCTCCCACACACACACGGAGCCTTCACTCTCCCACACACACACACACGGAGCCTTCACTCTCCCACACAGACGGAGCCTTGACTCTCCCAAACACAAACACGGACACTTCACTCTCCCACTCACACACACGGTGCCATCAATCTCCCACACACACTCACATGGATCCTTCACTCAACCACACACACAGACTGAGCCTTCACTCTCCCACACACACGGAGCCTTCACTCTCCCACACACACACACGGAGTCTTCACTCTCCCACACACACACACGGAGCCTTCACTCTCCCACACACACACAAGGAGACTTCACTCTCCCACACACACACACGGAGCCTTCACTCTCCCAGACACCCGTAGCCTTCACTCTCCCACAAACATGTAGCCTTCACTCTCCCACACACACACACGGAGCCTTCCCTCTCCCACACACACGGATCCTTCACTCTCCCACACACAGACACGGAGCCTTCACTCTCCCACACACACACACGGAGCCTTCACTCTCGCAAACACACCAAGCCTTCACTTTCCCACACAGAGACACGGAGCCTTCACTCTCCCACACACACGGAGTCTTCAGTCTCCCACACACACGGATCCTTCACTCTCCAGGACACACGGAGCCTTCCATCTCACATACACACACACGGAGACTTCACTCTCCCATACACACACACACGGAGCATTCAATCTCCCACACACACACAAGGAGACTTCAATCTCCCACACACGGAGCCGTCATTCTCCCACACACACACACGGAGACTTCAATGTCCCACACACGGAGCCTTCACTCTCCCACACACACACACGGAGCCTTCACTCTCCCACACACACACACACGGAGCCTGCATTCTCCCACACACACACACGGAGACTTCAATCTCCCACACACGGAGCCTTCACTCTCCCACAAACACACACGGAGTCTTCACTCTCCCACACACACACACATGGAGCCTTCACTCTCCCACACACACACACGGAGCCTTCACTCTGCCACACACACGGAGCCTTCATTCTCCCACACACATACACGGAGCCTTCACTCTCCCACACACACACACGGAGCCTTCACTCTCCCACACACACGGAGCCTTCACTCTCCCACACACAGACACGGAGCCTTCACTCTCCCACACACACGGAGCCTTCACTCTCCCACACACACGGAGACTTCACTCTCCCACACACGGAGCCTTCACTCTCCCACACATACACACGGAGACTTCACTCTCCCACACATACACACGGAGCCTTCACTCTCCCACACACACACACGGAGCCTTCACTCTCCCACACACACACACGGAGCCTTCACTCTCCCACACACACACGCGGAGCCTTCACTCTCCCACACACACGGAGACTTCACTCTCCCACACACACGGAGCCTTCACTCTCCCACAAACACACACACGGAGCCTTCACTCTCCCACACACACATGGAGCCTTCACTCTCCCACACACACACACCGAGACTTCACTCTCCCACACACACACACACGGAGCCTTCACTCTCCCACACACACGGAGCCTTCACTCTCCCACACACGGAGCCTTCACTCTCCCACACACACGGAGACTTCACTCTCCCACACACACGGAGCCTTCACTCTCCCACACACACGGAGCCTTCACTCTCCCACACACACGGAGCCTTCACTCTCCCACACACACGGAGCCTTCACTCTCCCAAACACACGGAGCCTTCACTCTCCCACACACACACACACGGCGCCTTCACTCTCCCACACACACGGAGCCTTCACTCTCCCACACACACACACGGAGCCTTCACTCTCCCACACACACACACGGAGCCTTCACTCTCCCACACACACACACGGAGCCTTTACTCTCCCACACACACACACACACGGAGCCTTCACTCTACCACACACACACACACGGAGCCTTCACTCTACCACAGACACACACGGAGCCTTCACTCTCGCACACACACACACGGAGCCTTCACTCTCCCACACACACACGGAGCCTTCACTCTCCCACACACACACACACGGAGCCTTCACTCTCCCACACACACACACACGGAGCCTTCACTCTCCCACACACACACACACGGAGCCTTCATTCTCCCACACACACACACGGAGACTTCACTCTCCGACGCACACACACGGAGCCTTCACTCTCCCACACACACGGAGCCTTCAGTCTCCCAAACACACGGAGCCTTCACTCTGCCATACACACACACGGAGCCTTCACTCTCCCACACACACACACGGAGCCTTCACTCTCCCACACACACACGGAGCCTTCACTCTCCCACACACACACACACGGAGCCTTCACTCTCCCACACAGACGGAGCCTTGACTCTCCCAAACACAAACACGGACACTTCACTCTCCCACTCACACACACGGTGCCATCAATCTCCCACACACACTCACATGGAGCCTTCACTCAACCACACACACAGACTGAGCCTTCACTCTCCCACACACACGGAGCCTTCACTCTCCCACACACACACACGGAGTCTTCACTCTCCCACACACACACACGGAGCCTTCACTCTCCCACACACACACAAGGAGACTTCACTCTCCCACACACACACACGGAGCCTTCACTCTCCCAGACACCCGTAGCCTTCACTCTCCCACAAACATGTAGCCTTCACGCTCCCACACACACACACGGAGCCTTCCCTCTCCCACACACACGGATCCTTCACTCTCCCACACACAGACACGGAGCCTTCACTCTCCCACACACACACACGGAGCCTTCACTCTCGCAAACACACCAAGCCTTCACTTTCCCACACAGAGACACGGAGCCTTCACTCTCCCACACACACGGAGTCTTCAGTCTCCCACACACACGGATCCTTCACTCTCCAGGACACACGGAGCCTTCCATCTCACATACACACACACGGAGACTTCACTCTCCCATACACACACACACGGAGCATTCAATCTCCCACACACACACAAGGAGACTTCAATCTCCCACACACGGAGCCGTCATTCTCCCACACACACACACGGAGACTTCAATGTCCCACACACGGAGCCTTCACTCTCCCACACACACACACGGAGCCTTCACTCTCCCACACACACACACACGGAGCCTTCACTCTACCACACACACACACACGGAGCCTTCACTCTCCCACACACACACACGGAGCCTTCACTCTCCCACACACACACACGGAGCCTTCACTCTCCGACGCACACACACGGAGCCTTCACTCTCCCACACACACACACGGAGCCTTCACTCTCCGACGCACACACACGGAGCCTTCACTCTCCCACACACACACACGGAGTCCTCACTCTCCCACACACACACACGGAGCCTTCACTCTCCCACACACACGGAGCCTTCAGTCTCCCAAACACACGGAGCCTTCAATCTCCCACAAACACACACGGAGCCTTCACTCACCCACACACACGGAGCCTTCACTCTCCCACACACAAACACGGAGCCTTCACTCTCCCACTCACACACGGAGCCTTCACTCTCCCACACACACACACGGAGCCTTCACTCACCCACACACACGGAGCCTTCACTCTCCCACACACACACACACACACACACACGGAGCCTTCACTCTCCCACACACACGGAGCCTTCACTCTCCCACACACACGGAGCCTTCACTCTCCCAAACACACGGAGCCTTCACTCTCCCACACACAGACACACGGCGCCTTCACTCTCCCACACACACACACACGGAGCCTTCACTCTACCACACACACACACACGGAGCCTTCAGTCTCCCACACACACACACGGAGCCTTCACTCTCCCACACACACACACGGAGCCTTCACTCTCCCACACACACACGGAGCCTTCACTCTCCCACACACACACACACGGAGCCTTCACTCTCCCACACACACACACACGGAGCCTTCATTCTCCCACACACACACACGGAGTCTACACTCTCCCACACACACACACGGAGCCTTCACTCTCCCACACACACGGAGCCTTCAGTCTCCCAAACACACGGAGCCTTCAATCTCCCACACACACACACGGAGCCTTCACTCTGCCATACACACACACGGAGCCTTCACTCTCCCACACACACGGAGCCTTCACTCACCCACACACACGGAGCCTTCACTCTCCCACACACAAACACGGAGACTTCACTCTCCCACACACAAACACGGAGACTTCACTCTCCCACTCACACACGGAGCCTTCACTCTCCCAAACACAAACACGGAGCCTTCACTCTCCCACACACACACACGGAGCCTTCACTCTCCCACTCACACACACACACACGGAGCCTTAACTCACCCTCACACACACACGGAGCCTTCATTCTCCCACACACACGGAGCCTTCACTCTCACACACATACACACAGAGACTTCACTCTCCCACACACACACACGCAGACTTCACTCTCCCACACACACACGGAGCCTTCACTCTCCCACACACACACACACGGAGCCTTCAATCTCCCACACACACGGAGCCTTCACTCTCCCACACACACACATGGAGCCTTCACTCTCCCACACACACGGAGCCTTAACTCTCCCACACACACACAAAGAGCCTTCACTCTCCCACGCACACGTAGCCTTCACTCTACCTCACAAACACACGGAGCCTTCACTCTCCCACACACACACACGGAGCCTTCACTCTCCCACACACACACACACGGAGCCTTCACTCTCCCACACACACGGAGACTTCACTCTCCCACACATTCGGAGTCTTCACTCTCCCACAAACACGGAGACTTCCCTCTCCCACACACACGCACGGAGCCTTCATTCTCCCACACACACACACGGAGCCTTCACTCTCCCACACACACACACGGAAGCTACAGTCTCCCACACACACACACGGCGCCTTCACTCTCCCACACACACACACACGGAGCCTTCACTCTACCACACACACACACACGGAGCCTTCACTCTCCCACACACACACACGGAGCCTTCACTCTCCCACACACACACGGAGCCTTCACTCTCCCACACACACACACACGGAGCCTTCACTCTCCCACACAGACGGAGCCTTGACTCTCCCAAACACAAACACGGACACTTCAATCTCCCACTCACACACACGGTGCCATCAATCTCCCACACACACTCACATGGAGCCTTCACTCAACCACACACACAGACTGAGCCTTCACTCTCCCACACACACGGAGCCTTCACTCTCCCACACACACACACGGAGTCTTCACTCTCCCACACACACACACGGAGCCTTCACTCTCCCACACACACACAAGGAGACTTCACTCTCCCACACACACACACGGAGCCTTCACTCTCCCAGACACCCGTAGCCTTCACTCTCCCACAAACATGTAGCCTTCACTCTCCCACACACACACACGGAGCCTTCCCTCTCCCACACACACGGATCCTTCACTCTCCCACACACAGACACGGAGCCTTCACTCTCCCACACACACACACGGAGCCTTCACTCTCGCAAACACACCAAGCCTTCACTTTCCCACACAGAGACACGGAGCCTTCACTCTCCCACACACACGGAGTCTTCAGTCTCCCACACACACGGATCCTTCACTCTCCAGGACACACGGAGCCTTCCATCTCACATACACACACACGGAGACTTCACTCTCCCATACACACACACACGCAGCATTCAATCTCCCACACACACACAAGGAGACTTCAATCTCCCACACACGGAGCCGTCATTCTCCCACACACACACACGGAGACTTCAATGTCCCACACACGGAGCCTTCACTCTCCCACACACACACACGGAGCCTTCACTCTCCCACACACACACACACGGAGCCTGCATTCTCCCACACACACACACGGAGACTTCAATCTCCCACACACGGAGCCTTCACTCTCCCACAAACACACACGGAGTCTTCACTCTCCCACACACACACACATGGAGCCTTCACTCTCCCACACACACACACGGAGCCTTCACTCTGCCACACACACGGAGCCTTCATTCTCCCACACACATACACGGAGCCTTCACTCTCCCACACACACACACGGAGCCTTCACTCTCCCACACACACGGAGCCTTCACTCTCCCACACACAGACACGGAGCCTTCACTCTCCCACACACACGGAGCCTTCACTCTCCCACACACACGGAGCCTTCACTCTCCCACACATACACACGGAGACTTCACTCTCCCACACATACACACGGAGCCTTCACTCTCCCACACACACACACGGAGCCTTCACTCTCCCACACACACACACGGAGCCTTCACTCTCCCACACACACACACGGAGCCTTCACTCTCCCACACACACGGAGACTTCACTCTCCCACACACACGGAGCCTTCACTCTCCCACAAACACACACACGGAGCCTTCACTCTCCCACACACACATGGAGCCTTCACTCTCCCACACACACACACCGAGACTTCACTCTCCCACACACACACACACGGAGCCTTCACTCTCCCACACACACGGAGCCTTCACTCTCCCACACACGGAGCCTTCACTCTCCCACACACACGGAGACTTCACTCTCCCACACACACGGAGCCTTCACTCTCCCACACACACGGAGCCTTCACTCTCCCACACACACGGAGCCTTCACTCTCCCACACACACGGAGCCTTCACTCTCCCAAACACACGGAGCCTTCACTCTCCCACACACACACACACGGCGCCTTCACTCTCCCACACACACGGAGCCTTCACTCTCCCACACACACACACGGAGCCTTCACTCTCCCACACACACACACGGAGCCTTCACTCTCCCACACACACACACGGAGCCTTTACTCTCCCACACACACACACACACGGAGCCTTCACTCTACCACACACACACAGACGGAGCCTTCACTCTCCCACACACACACACGGTGCCTTCACTCTCCCACACACACACACGGAGCCTTCACTCTCCCACACACACACGGAGCCTTCACTCTCCCACACACACACACACGGAGCCTTCACTCTCCCACACACACACACACGGAGCCTTCACTCTCCCACACACACACACACGGAGCCTTCATTCTCCCACACACACACACGGAGACTTCACTCTCCGACGCACACACACGGAGCCTTCACTCTCCCACACACACGGAGCCTTCAGTCTCCCAAACACACGGAGCCTTCACTCTGCCATACACACACACGGAGCCTTCACTCTCCCACACACACACACGGAGCCTTCACTCTCCCACACACACACGGAGCCTTCACTCTCCCACACACACACACACGGAGCCTTCACTCTCCCACACAGACGGAGCCTTGACTCTCCCAAACACAAACACGGACACTTCACTCTCCCACTCACACACACGGTGCCATCAATCTCCCACACACACTCACATGGATCCTTCACTCAACCACACACACAGACTGAGCCTTCACTCTCCCACACACACGGAGCCTTCACTCTCCCACACACACACACGGAGTCTTCACTCTCCCACACACACACACGGAGCCTTCACTCTCCCACACACACACAAGGAGACTTCACTCTCCCACACACACACACGGAGCCTTCACTCTCCCAGACACCCGTAGCCTTCACTCTCCCACAAACATGTAGCCTTCACTCTCCCACACACACACACGGAGCCTTCCCTCTCCCACACACACGGATCCTTCACTCTCCCACACACAGACACGGAGCCTTCACTCTCCCACACACACACACGGAGCCTTCACTCTCGCAAACACACCAAGCCTTCACTTTCCCACACAGAGACACGGAGCCTTCACTCTCCCACACACACGGAGTCTTCAGTCTCCCACACACACGGATCCTTCACTCTCCAGGACACACGGAGCCTTCCATCTCACATACACACACACGGAGACTTCACTCTCCCATACACACACACACGGAGCATTCAATCTCCCACACACACACAAGGAGACTTCAATCTCCCACACACGGAGCCGTCATTCTCCCACACACACACACGGAGACTTCAATGTCCCACACACGGAGCCTTCACTCTCCCACACACACACACGGAGCCTTCACTCTCCCACACACACACACACGGAGCCTGCATTCTCCCACACACACACACGGAGACTTCAATCTCCCACACACGGAGCCTTCACTCTCCCACAAACACACACGGAGTCTTCACTCTCCCACACACACACACATGGAGCCTTCACTCTCCCACACACACACACGGAGCCTTCACTCTGCCACACACACGGAGCCTTCATTCTCCCACACACATACACGGAGCCTTCACTCTCCCACACACACACACGGAGCCTTCACTCTCCCACACACACGGAGCCTTCACTCTCCCACACACAGACACGGAGCCTTCACTCTCCCACACACACGGAGCCTTCACTCTCCCACACACACGGAGACTTCACTCTCCCACACACGGAGCCTTCACTCTCCCACACATACACACGGAGACTTCACTCTCCCACACATACACACGGAGCCTTCACTCTCCCACACACACACACGGAGCCTTCACTCTCCCACACACACACACGGAGCCTTCACTCTCCCACACACACACGCGGAGCCTTCACTCTCCCACACACACGGAGACTTCACTCTCCCACACACACGGAGCCTTCACTCTCCCACAAACACACACACGGAGCCTTCACTCTCCCACACACACATGGAGCCTTCACTCTCCCACACACACACACCGAGACTTCACTCTCCCACACACACACACACGGAGCCTTCACTCTCCCACACACACGGAGCCTTCACTCTCCCACACACGGAGCCTTCACTCTCCCACACACACGGAGACTTCACTCTCCCACACACACGGAGCCTTCACTCTCCCACACACACGGAGCCTTCACTCTCCCACACACACGGAGCCTTCACTCTCCCACACACACGGAGCCTTCACTCTCCCAAACACACGGAGCCTTCACTCTCCCACACACACACACACGGCGCCTTCACTCTCCCACACACACGGAGCCTTCACTCTCCCACACACACACACGGAGCCTTCACTCTCCCACACACACACACGGAGCCTTCACTCTCCCACACACACACACGGAGCCTTTACTCTCCCACACACACACACACACGGAGCCTTCACTCTACCACACACACACACACGGAGCCTTCACTCTACCACAGACACACACGGAGCCTTCACTCTCGCACACACACACACGGAGCCTTCACTCTCCCACACACACACGGAGCCTTCACTCTCCCACACACACACACACGGAGCCTTCACTCTCCCACACACACACACACGGAGCCTTCACTCTCCCACACACACACACACGGAGCCTTCATTCTCCCACACACACACACGGAGACTTCACTCTCCGACGCACACACACGGAGCCTTCACTCTCCCACACACACGGAGCCTTCAGTCTCCCAAACACACGGAGCCTTCACTCTGCCATACACACACACGGAGCCTTCACTCTCCCACACACACACACGGAGCCTTCACTCTCCCACACACACACGGAGCCTTCACTCTCCCACACACACACACACGGAGCCTTCACTCTCCCACACAGACGGAGCCTTGACTCTCCCAAACACAAACACGGACACTTCACTCTCCCACTCACACACACGGTGCCATCAATCTCCCACACACACTCACATGGAGCCTTCACTCAACCACACACACAGACTGAGCCTTCACTCTCCCACACACACGGAGCCTTCACTCTCCCACACACACACACGGAGTCTTCACTCTCCCACACACACACACGGAGCCTTCACTCTCCCACACACACACAAGGAGACTTCACTCTCCCACACACACACACGGAGCCTTCACTCTCCCAGACACCCGTAGCCTTCACTCTCCCACAAACATGTAGCCTTCACGCTCCCACACACACACACGGAGCCTTCCCTCTCCCACACACACGGATCCTTCACTCTCCCACACACAGACACGGAGCCTTCACTCTCCCACACACACACACGGAGCCTTCACTCTCGCAAACACACCAAGCCTTCACTTTCCCACACAGAGACACGGAGCCTTCACTCTCCCACACACACGGAGTCTTCAGTCTCCCACACACACGGATCCTTCACTCTCCAGGACACACGGAGCCTTCCATCTCACATACACACACACGGAGACTTCACTCTCCCATACACACACACACGGAGCATTCAATCTCCCACACACACACAAGGAGACTTCAATCTCCCACACACGGAGCCGTCATTCTCCCACACACACACACGGAGACTTCAATGTCCCACACACGGAGCCTTCACTCTCCCACACACACACACGGAGCCTTCACTCTCCCACACACACACACACACGGAGCCTGCATTCTCCCACACACACACACGGAGACTTCAATCTCCCACACACGGAGCCTTCACTCTCCCACAAACACACACGGAGTCTTCACTCTCCCACACACACACACATGGAGCCTTCACTCTCCCACACACACACACGGAGCCTTCACTCTGCCACACACACGGAGCCTTCATTCTCCCACACACATACACGGAGCCTTCACGCTCCCACACACACACACGGAGCCTTCACTCTCCCACACACACGGAGCCTTCACTCTCCCACACACAGACACGGAGCCTTCACTCTCCCACACACACGGAGCCTTCACTCTCCCACACACACGGAGACTTCACTCTCCCACACACGGAGCCTTCACTCTCCCACACATACACACGGAGACTTCACTCTCCCACACATACACACGGAGCCTTCACTCTCCCACACACACACACGGAGCCTTCACTCTCCCACACACACACACGGAGCCTTCACTCTCCCACACACACACACGGAGCCTTCACTCTCCCACACACACGGAGACTTCACTCTCCCACACACACGGAGCCTTCACTCTCCCACAAACACACACACGGAGCCTTCACTCTCCCACACACACATGGAGCCTTCACTCTCCCACACACACACACCGAGACTTCACTCTCCCACACACACACACACGGAGCCTTCACTCTCCCACACACACGGAGCCTTCACTCTCCCACACACGGAGCCTTCACTCTCCCACACACACGGAGACTTCACTCTCCCACACACACGGAGCCTTCACTCTCCCACACACACGGAGCCTTCACTCTCCCACACACACGGAGCCTTCACTCTCCCACACACACGGAGCCTTCACTCTCCCAAACACACGGAGCCTTCACTCTCCCACACACACACACACGGCGCCTTCACTCTCCCACACACACGGAGCCTTCACTCTCCCACACACACACACGGAGCCTTCACTCTCCCACACACACACACGGAGCCTTCACTCTCCCACACACACACACGGAGCCTTTACTCTCCCACACACACACACACACGGAGCCTTCACTCTACCACACACACACACACGGAGCCTTTACTCTCCCACACACACACACGGAGCCTTCACTCTCCCACACACACACACGGAGCCTTCACTCTCCCACACACACACGGAGCCTTCACTCTCCCACACACACACACACGGAGCCTTCACTCTCCCACACACACACACACGGAGCCTTCACTCTCCCACACACACACACACGGAGCCTTCATTCTCCCACACACACACACGGAGACTTCACTCTCCGACGCACACACACGGAGCCTTCACTCTCCCACACACACGGAGCCTTCAGTCTCCCAAACACACGGAGCCTTCACTCTGCCATACACACACACGGAGCCTTCACTCTCCCACACACACGGAGCCTTCACTCACCCACACACACGGAGCCTTCACTCTCCCACACACAAACACGGAGACTTCACTCTCCCACACACAAACACGGAGACTTCACTCTCCCACTCACACACGGAGCCTTCACTCTCCCAAACACAAACACGGAGCCTTCACTCTCCCACACACACACACGGAGCCTTCACTCTCCCACACACACACACACACGGAGCCTTAACTCACCCTCACACACACACGGAGCCTTCATTCTCCCACACACACGGAGACTTCACTCTCACACACATACACACGGAGACTTCACTCTCTCACACACACACACGGAGACTTCACTCTCCCACACACACACACGGAGCCTTCACTCTCCCAAACACACACACGGAGACTTCACTCTCCCACACACACACACGGAGACTTCACTCTCCCACACACACACGGAGCCTTCACTCTCCCACACACACACACACGGAGCCTTCAATCTCCCACACACACGGAGCCTTCACTCTCCCACACACACACATGGAGCCTTCACTCTCCCACACAGACGGAGCCTTAACTCTCCGACACACACACACGGAGCCTTCACTCTCCCACGCACGCGGAGCCTTCACTCTCCCTCACACACACACGGTGCCTTCACTCTCGCACACACGCACACGGAGCCTTCCCTCTACCTCACAAACAGACGGAACCTTCACTCTCCCACACAAACACACGGAGCCTTCACTCTCCCACACACACACACGGAGCCTTCACTCTCCCACACACACGGAGACTTCACTCTCCCACACACACGGAGTCTTCACTCTCCCACAAACACGGAGACTTCCCTCTCCCACACACACACACGGAGCCTTCATTCTCCCACACACACACACGGAGCCTTCACTCTCCCACACACACACACGGAAGCTACAGTCTCCCACACACACACACGGAGCCTTCACTCTCCCACACACACGGAGCCTTCACTCTCCCACACACACGGAGCCTTCACTCTCCCAAACACACGGAGCCTTCACTCTCCCACACACACACACACGGCGCCTTCACTCTCCCACACACACACACACGGAGCCTTCACTCTACCACACACACACACACGGAGCCTTCACTCTCCCACACAAACACACGGAGCCTTCACTCTCCCACACACACACACGGAGCCTTCACTCTCCGACGCACACACACGGAGCCTTCACTCTCCCACACACACACACGGAGCCTTCACTCTCCGACGCACACACACGGAGCCTTCACTCTCCCACACACACACACGGAGTCCTCACTCTCCCACACACACACACGGAGCCTTCACTCTCCCACACACACGGAGCCTTCAGTCTCCCAAACACACGGAGCCTTCAATCTCCCACACACACACACGGAGCCTTCACTCACCCACACACACGGAGCCTTCACTCTCCCACACACAAACACGGAGCCTTCACTCTCCCACTCACACACGGAGCCTTCACTCTCCCACACACACACACGGAGCCTTCACTCACCCACACACACGGAGCCTTCACTCTCCCCCACACACACACACACACACACACACACGGAGCCTTCACTCTCCCACACACACACACGGAGCCTTCACTCTCCCACACACACACGGACCCTTCACTCTCCCACACACACACACGGAGCCTTCACTCTCCCACACACACGGAGCCTTCACTCTCCCACACACACGGAGCCTTCACTCTCCCAAACACACGGAGCCTTCACTCTCCCACACACACACACACGGCGCCTTCACTCTCCCACACAGAAACACACGGAGCCTTCACTCTACCACACACACACACACGGAGCCTTCACTCTCCCACACACACACACGGAGCCTTCACTCTCCCACACACACACACACGGAGCCTTCACTCTCCCACACACACACGGAGCCTTCACTCTCCCACACACACACACACGGAGCCTTCACTCTCCCACACACACACACACGGAGCCTTCATTCTCCCACACACACACACGGAGTCTACACTCTCCCACACACACACACGGAGCCTTCACTCTCCCACACACACGGAGCCTTCAGTCTCCCAAACACACGAAGCCTTCAATCTCCCACACACACACACGGAGCCTTCACTCTGCCATACACACACACGGAGCCTTCACTCTCCCACACACACGGAGCCTTCACTCACCCACACACACGGAGCCTTCACTCTCCCACACACAAACACGGAGACTTCACTCTCCCACACACAAACACGGAGCCTTCACTCTCCCACACACACACACGGAGCCTTCACTCTCCCACACACACACACACACGGAGCCTTCACTCTACCACACACACACACACGGAGCCTTCACTCTCCCACACACACACACGGAGCCTTCACTCTCCCACACACACACACGGAGCCTTCACTCTCCCACACACACACGGAGCCTTCACTCTCCCACACACACACACACGGAGCCTTCACTCTCCCACACACACACACACGGAGCCTTCACTCTCCCACACACACACACACGGAGCCTTCATTCTCCCACACACAAACACGGAGACTTCACTCTCCGACGCACACACACGGAGCCTTCACTCTCCCACACACACGGAGCCTTCAGTCTCCCAACCAAACGGAGCCTTCACTCTGCCATACACACACACGGAGCCTTCACTCTCCCACACACATGGAGCCTTCACTCACCCACACACACGGAGCCTTCACTCTCCCACACACAAACACGGAGACTTCACTCTCCCACACACAAACACGGAGACTTCACTCTCCCACTCACACACGGAGCCTTCACTCTCCCAAACACAAACACGGAGCCTTCACTCTCCCACACACACACACGGAGCCTTCACTCTCCCACACACACACACACACGGAGCCTTAACTCACCCTCACACACACACGGAGCCTTCATTCTCCCACACACACGGAGACTTCACTCTCACACACATACACACAGAGACTTCACTCTCTCACACACACACACGGAGACTTCACTCTCCCACACACACACACGGAGCCTTCACTCTCCCAAACACACACACGGAGACTTCACTCTCCCACACACACACACGGAGACTTCACTCTCCCACACACACACGGAGCCTTCACTCTCCCACACACACACACACGGAGCCTTCAATCTCCCACACACACGGAGCCTTCACTCTCCCACACACACACATGGAGCCTTCACTCTCCCACACAGACGGAGCCTTAACTCTCCGACACACACACACGGAGCCTTCACTCTCCCACGCACGCGGAGCCTTCACTCTCCCTCACACACACACGGTGCCTTCACTCTCGCACACACACACACGGAGCCTTCCCTCTACCTCACAAACACACGGAACCTTCACTCTCCCACACACACACACGGAGCCTTCACTCTCCCACACACACACACGGAGCCTTCACTCTCCCACACACACGGAGACTTCACTCTCCCACACACACGGAGTCTTCACTCTCCCACAAACACGGAGACTTCCCTCTCCCACACACACACACGGAGCCTTCATTCTCCCACACACACACACGGAGCCTTCACTCTCCCACACACACACACGGAAGCTACAGTCTCCCACACACACACACGGAGCCTTCACTCTCCCACACACACGGAGCCTTCACTCTCCCACACACACGGAGCCTTCACTCTCCCACACACACGGAGCCTTCACTCTCCCAAACACACGGAGCCTTCACTCTCCCACACACACACACACGGCGCCTTCACTCTCCCACACACACACACACGGAGCCTTCACTCTACCACACACACACACACGGAGCCTTCACTCTCCCACACACACACACGGAGCCTTCACTCTCCCACACACAGACACGGAGCCTTCACTCTCCCACACACACACACACGGCGCCTTCACTCTCCCACACACACACACACGGAGCCTTCACTCTACCACACACACACACACACGGAGCCTTCACTCTCCCACACACACACACGGAGCCTTCACTCTCCCACACACACACACACGGAGCCTTCACTCTCCGACGCACACACACGGAGCCTTCAATCTCCCACACACACACACGGAGCCTTCACTCTCCGACGCACACACACGGAGCCTTCACTCTCCCACACACACACACGGAGTCCTCACTCTCCCACACACACACACGGAGCCTGCACTCTCCCACACACACGGAGCCTTCAGTCTCCCAAACACACGGAGCCTTCAATCTCCCACACACACACACGGAGCCTTCACTCACCCACACACACGGAGCCTTCACTCTCCCACACACAAACACGGAGCCTTCACTCTCCCACTCACACACGGAGCCTTCACTCTCCCACACACACACACGGAGCCTTCACTCACCCACACACACGGAGCCTTCACTCTCCCCCACACACACACACACACACACACACACACACGGAGCCTTCACTCTCCCACACACACACACGGAGCCTTCACTCTCCCACACACACACGGAGCCTTCACTCTCCCACACACACACACGGAGCCTTCACTCTCCCACACACACGGAGCCTTCACTCTCCCACACACACGGAGCCTTCACTCTCCCAAACACACGGAGCCTTCACTCTCCCACACACACACACACGGCGCCTTCACTCTCCCACACACACAGAGCCTTCACTCTCCCACACACACACACACGGAGCCTTCACTCTACCACACACACACACACGGAGCCTTCACTCTCCCACACACACACACGGAGCCTTCACTCTCCCACACACACACACGGAGCCTTCACTCTCCCACACACACACGGAGCCTTCACTCTCCCACACACACACACACGGAGCCTTCACTCTCCCACACACACACACACGGAGCCTTCATTCTCCCACACACACACACGGAGTCTACACTCTCCCACACACACACACGGAGCCTTCACTCTCCCACACACACGGAGCCTTCAGTCTCCCAAACACACGGAGCCTTCAATCTCCCACACACACACACGGAGCCTTCACTCTGCCATACACACACACGGAGCCTTCACTCTCCCACACACACGGAGCCTTCACTCACCCACACACACGGAGCCTTCACTCTCCCACACACAAACACGGAGACTTCACTCTCCCACACACAAACACGGAGACTTCACTCTCCCACTCACACACGGAGCCTTCACTCTCCCAAACACAAACAGGGAGCCTTCACTCTCCCACACACACACACGGAGCCTTCACTCTCCCACTCACACACACACACACGGAGCCTTCCCTCTCCCACACACACGGATCCTTCACTCTCCCACACACAGACACGGAGCCTTCACTCTCCCACACACACACACGGAGCCTTCACTCTCGCAAACACACCAAGCCTTCACTTTCCCACACAGAGACACGGAGACTTCACTCTCCCACACACACGGAGTCTTCAGTCTCCCACACACACGGATCCTTCACTCTCCAGGACACACGGAGCCTTCCATCTCACATACACACACACGGAGACTTCACTCTCCCATACACACACACACGGAGCATTCAATCTCCCACACACACACAAGGAGACTTCAATCTCCCACACACGGAGCCGTCATTCTCCCACACACACACACGGAGACTTCAATCTCCCACACACGGAGCCTTCACTCTCCCACACACACACACGGAGCCTTCACTCTCCCACACACACACACACGGAGCCTTCATTCTCCCACACACACACACGGAGACTTCAATCTCCCACACACGGAGCCTTCACTCTCCCACAAACACACACGGAGCCTTCACTCTCCCACACACACACACATGGAGCCTTCACTCTCCCACACACACACACGGAGCCTTCACTCTGCCACACACACGGAGCCTTCATTCTCCCACACACATACACGGAGCCTTCACTCTCCCACACACACACACGGAGCCTTCACTCTCCCACACACACGGAGCCTTCACTCTCCCACACACAGACACGGAGCCTTCACTCTCCCACACACACGGAGCCTTCACTCTCCCACACACACGGAGACTTCACTCTCCCACACACGGAGCCTTCACTCTCCCACACATACACACGGAGACTTCACTCTCCCACACATACACACGGAGCCTTCACTCTCCCACACACACACACGGAGCCTTCACTCTCCCACACACACACACGGAGCCTTCACTCTCCCACACACACACACGGAGAGTTCACTCTCCCACACACACGGAGACTTCACTCTCCCACACACACGGAGCCTTCACTCTCCCACAAACACACACACGGAGCCTTCACTCTCCCACACACACATGGAGCCTTCACTCTCCCACACACACACACCGAGACTTCACTCTCCCACACACACACACACACGGAGCCTTCACTCTCCCCCACACACGGAGCCTTCACTCTCCCACACACGGAGCCTTCACTCTCCCACACACACGGAGACTTCACTCTCCCACACACACGGAGCCTTCACTCTCCCACACACACGGAGCCTTCACTCTCCCACACACACGGAGCCTTCACTCTCCCACACACACGGAGCCTTCACTCTCCCAAACACACGGAGCCTTCACTCTCCCACACACACACACACGGCGCCTTCACTCTCCCACACACACGGAGCCTTCACTCTCCCACACACACACACGGAGCCTTCACTCTCCCACGCACACACACGGAGCCTTCACTCTCCCACACACACACACGGAGCCTTCACTCTCCCACACACACACACACACGGAGCCTTCACTCTACCACACACACACACACGGAGCCTTCACTCTCCCACACACACACACGGAGCCTTCACTCTCCCACACACACACACGGAGCCTTCACTCTCCCACACACACACGGAGCCTTCACTCTCCCACACACACACACACGGAGCCTTCACTCTCCCACACACACACACACGGAGCCTTCACTCTCCCACACACACACACACGGAGCCTTCATTCTCCCACACACACACACGGAGACTTCACTCTCCGACGCACACACACGGAGCCTTCACTCTCCCACACACACGGAGCCTTCAGTCTCCCAAACACACGGAGCCTTCACTCTGCCATACACACACACGGAGCCTTCACTCTCCCACACACACGGAGCATTCACTCACCCACACACACGGAGCCTTCACTCTCCCACACACAAACACGGAGACTTCACTCTCCCACACACAAACACGGAGACTTCACTCTCCCACTCACACACGGAGCCTTCACTCTCCCAAACACAAACACGGAGCCTTCACTCTCCCACACACACACACACACGGAGCCTTAACTCACCCTCACACACACACGGAGCCTTCATTCTCCCACACACACGGAGACTTCACTCTCACACACATACACACGGAGACTTCACTCTCTCACACACACACACGGAGACTTCACTCTCCCACACACACACACGGAGCCTTCACTCTCCCAAACACACACACGGAGACTTCACTCTCCCACACACACACACGGAGACTTCACTCTCCCACACACACACGGAGCCTTCACTCTCCCACACACACACACACGGAGCCTTCAATCTCCCACACACACGGAGCCTTCACTCTCCCACACACACACATGGAGCCTTCACTCTCCCACACAGACGGAGCCTTAACTCTCCGACACACACACACGGAGCCTTCACTCTCCCACGCACGCGGAGCCTTCACTCTCCCTCACACACACACGGTGCCTTCACTCTCGCACACACACACACGGAGCCTTCCCTCTACCTCACAAACACACGGAACCTTCACTCTCCCACACACACACACGGAGCCTTCACTCTCCCACACACACACACGGAGCCTTCACTCTCCCACACACACGGAGACTTCACTCTCCCACACACACGGAGTCTTCACTCTCCCACAAACACGGAGACTTCCCTCTCCCACACACACACACGGAGCCTTCATTCTCCCACACACACACACGGAGCCTTCACTCTCCCACACACACACACGGAAGCTACAGTCTCCCACACACACACACGGAGCCTTCACTCTCCCACACACACGGAGCCTTCACTCTCCCACACACACGGAGCCTTCACTCTCCCAAACACACGGAGCCTTCACTCTCCCACACACACACACACGGCGCCTTCACTCTCCCACACACACACACACGGAGCCTTGACTCTACCACACACACACACACGGAGCCTTCACTCTCCCACACACACACACGGAGCCTTCACTCTCCCACACACACACACGGAACCTTCACTCTCTTACGCACACACACGGAGCCTTCACTCTCCCACACACACACACGGAGCCTTCACTCTCCGACGCACACACACGGAGCCTTCACTCTCCCACACACACACACGGAGTCCTCACTCTCCCACACACACACACGGAGCCTTCACTTTCCCACACACACGGAGCCTTCAGTCTCCCAAACACACGGAGCCTTCAATCTCCCACACACACACACGGAGCCTTCACTCACCCACACACACGGAGCCTTCACTCTCCCACACACAAACACGGAGCCTTCACTCTCCCACTCACACACGGAGCCTTCACTCTCCCACACACACACACGGAGCCTTCACTCACCCACACACACGGAGCCTTCACTCTCCCCCACACACACACACACACACACACACACACACACGGAGCCTTCACTCTCCCACACACACACACGGAGCCTTCACTCTCCCACACACACATGGAGCCTTCACTCTCCCACACACACACACGGAGCCTTCACTCTCCGACACACACGGAGCCTTCACTCTCCCACACACACGGAGCCTTCACTCTCCCAAACACACGGAGCCTTCGCTCTCCCACACACACACACACGGCGCCTTCACTCTCCCACACACACACACACGGAGCCTTCACTCTCCCACACACACACATGGAGCCTTCACTCTCCCACACACACACACGGAGCCTTCACTCTCCCACACACACACGGAGCCTTCACTCTCCCACACACACACACACGGAGCCTTCACTCTCCCACACACACACACACGGAGCCTCCATTCTCCCACACACACACACGGAGTCTACACTCTCCCACACACACACACGGAGCCTTCACTCTCCCACACACACGGAGCCTTCAGTCTCCCAAACACACGGAGCCTTCAATCTCCCACACACACACACGGAGCCTTCACTCTGCCATACACACACACGGAGCCTTCACTCTCCCACACACACGGAGCCTTCACTCACCCACACACACGGAGCCTTCACTCTCCCACACACAAACACGGAGACTTCACTCTCCCACACACAAACACGGAGACTTCACTCTCCCACTCACACACGGAGCCTTCACTCTCCCAACACAAACACGGAGCCTTCACTCTCCCACACACACACACGGAGCCTTCACTCTCCCACTCACACACACACACACGGAGCCTTCCCTCTCCCACACACACGGATCCTTCACTCTCCCACACACAGACACGGAGCCTTCACTCTCCCACACACACACACACGGCGCCTTCACTCTCCCACACACACACACACGGAGCCTTCACTCTACCACACACACACACACGGAGCCTTCACTCTCCCACACACACACACGGAGCCTTCACTCTCCCACACACACACACGGAGCCTTCACTCTCCGACGCACACACACGGAGCCTTCACTCTCCCACACACACACACGGAGCCTTCACTCTCCGACGCACACACACGGAGCCTTCACTCTCCCACACACACACACGGAGTCCTCACTCTCCCACACACACACACGGAGCCTTCACTCTCCCACACACACGGAGCCTTCAGTCTCCCAAACACACGGAGCCTTCAATCTCCCACACACACACACGGAGCCTTCACTCACCCACACACACGGAGCCTTCACTCTCCCACACACAAACACGGAGCCTTCACTCTCCCACTCACACACGGAGCCTTCACTCTCCCACACACACACACGGAGCCTTCACTCACCCACACACACGGAGCCTTCACTCTCCCCCACACACACACACACACACACACACACACACACACGGAGCCTTCACTCTCCCACACACACACACGGAGCCTTCACTCTCCCACACACACACGGAGCCTTCACTCTCCCACACACACACACGGAGCCTTCACTCTCCCACACACACGGAGCCTTCACTCTCCCACACACACGGAGCCTTCACTCTCCCAAACACACGGAGCCTTCACTCTCCCACACACACACACACGGCGCCTTCACTCTCCCACACACACACACACGGAGCCTTCACTCTACCACACACACACACACGGAGCCTTCACTCTCCCACACACACACACGGAGCCTTCACTCTCCCACACACACACACGGAGCCTTCACTCTCCCACACACACACGGAGCCTTCACTCTCCCACACACACACACACGGAGCCTTCACTCTCCCACACACACACACACGGAGCCTTCATTCTCCCACACACACACACGGAGTCTACACTCTCCCACACACACACACGGAGCCTTCACTCTCCCACACACACGGAGCCTTCAGTCTCCCAAACGCACGGAGCCTTCAATCTCCCACACACACACACGGAGCCTTCACTCTGCCATACACACACACGGAGCCTTCACTCTCCCACACACACGGAGCCTTCACTCACCCACACACACGGAGCCTTCACTCTCCCACACACAAACACGGAGACTTCACTCTCCCACACACAAACACGGAGACTTCACTCTCCCACTCACACACGGAGCCTTCACTCTCCCAAACACAAACACGGAGCCTTCACTCTCCCACACACACACACGGAGCCTTCACTCTCCCACTCACACACACACACACACGGAGCCTTCCCTCTCCCACACACACGGATCCTTCACTCTCCCACACACAGACACGGAGCCTTCACTCTCCCACACACACACACGGAGCCTTCACTCTCGCAAACACACCAAGCCTTCACTTTCCCACACAGAGACACGGAGCCTTCACTCTCCCACACACACGGAGTCTTCAGTCTCCCACACACACGGATCCTTCACTCTCCAGGACACACGGAGCCTTCCATCTCACATACACACACACGGAGACTTCACTCTCCCATACACACACACACGGAGCATTCAATCTCCCACACACACACAAGGAGACTTCAATCTCCCACACACGGAGCCGTCATTCTCCCACACACACACACGGAGACTTCAATCTCCCACACACGGAGCCTTCACTCTCCCACACACACACACGGAGCCTTCACTCTCCCACACAGACACACACGGAGCCTTCATTCTCCCACACACACACACGGAGACTTCAATCTCCCACACACGGAGCCTTCACTCTCCCACAAACACACACGGAGCCTTCACTCTCCCACACACAAACACATGGAGCCTTCACTCTCCCACACACACACACGGAGCCTTCACTCTGCCACACACACGGAGCCTTCATTCTCCCACACACATACACGGAGCCTTCACTCTCCCACACACACACACGGAGCCTTCACTCTCCCACACACACACACGGAGCCTTCACTCTCCCACACACACACACGGAGCCTTCACTCTCCCACACACACGGAGACTTCACTCTCCCACACACACGGAGCCTTCACTCTCCCACAAACACACACACGGAGCCTTCACTCTCCCACACACACATGGAGCCTTCACTCTCCCACACACACAAACCGAGACTTCACTCTCCCACACACACACACACGGAGCCTTCACTCTCCCACACACACGGAGCCTTCACTCTCCCACACACGGAGCCTTCACTCTCCCACACACACGGAGACTTCACTCTCCCACACACACGGAGCCTTCACTCTCCCACACACACGGAGCCTTCACTCTCCCACACACACGGAGCCTTCACTCTCCCACACACACGGAGCCTTCACTCTCCCAAACACACGGAGCCTTCACTCTCCCACACACACACACACGGCGCCTTCACTCTCCCACACACACGGAGCCTTCACTCTCCCACACACACACACGGAGCCTTCACTCTCCCACACACACACACGGAGCCTTCACTCTCCCACACACACACACGGAGCCTTCACTCTCCCACACACACACACACACGGAGCCTTCACTCTACCACACACACACACACGGAGCCTTCACTCTCCCACACACACACACGGAGCCTTCACTCTCCCACACACACACACGGAGCCTTCACTTTCCCACACACACGGAGCCTTCAGTCTCCCAAACACACGGAGCCTTCAATCTCCCACACACACACACGGAGCCTTCACTCACCCTCACACACGGAGCCTTCACTCTCCCACACACAAACACGGAGCCTTCACTCTCCCACTCACACACGGAGCCTTCACTCTCCCACACACACACACGGAGCCTTCACTCACCCACACACACGGAGCCTTCACTCTCCCCCACACACACACACACACACACACACACACACACGGAGCCTTCACTCTCCCACACACACACACGGAGCCTTCACTCTCCCACACACACATGGAGCCTTCACTCTCCCACACACACACACGGAGCCTTCACTCTCCGACACACACGGAGCCTTCACTCTCCCACACACACGGAGCCTTCACTCTCCCAAACACACGGAGCCTTCGCTCTCCCACACACACACACACGGCGCCTTCACTCTCCCACACACACACACACGGAGCCTTCACTCTCCCACACACACACATGGAGCCTTCACTCTCCCACACACACACACGGAGCCTTCACTCTCCCACACACACACGGAGCCTTCACTCTCCCACACACACACACACGGAGCCTTCACTCTCCCACACACACACACACGGAGCCTCCATTCTCCCACACACACACACGGAGTCTACACTCTCCCACACACACACACGGAGCCTTCACTCTCCCACACACACGGAGCCTTCAGTCTCCCAAACACACGGAGCCTTCAATCTCCCACACACACACACGGAGCCTTCACTCTGCCATACACACACACGGAGCCTTCACTCTCCCACACACACGGAGCCTTCACTCACCCACACACACGGAGCCTTCACTCTCCCACACACAAACACGGAGACTTCACTCTCCCACACACAAACACGGAGACTTCACTCTCCCACTCACACACGGAGCCTTCACTCTCCCAACACAAACACGGAGCCTTCACTCTCCCACACACACACACGGAGCCTTCACTCTCCCACTCACACACACACACACGGAGCCTTCCCTCTCCCACACACACGGATCCTTCACTCTCCCACACACAGACACGGAGCCTTCACTCTCCCACACACACACACACGGCGCCTTCACTCTCCCACACACACACACACGGAGCCTTCACTCTACCACACACACACACACGGAGCCTTCACTCTCCCACACACACACACGGAGCCTTCACTCTCCCACACACACACACGGAGCCTTCACTCTCCGACGCACACACACGGAGCCTTCACTCTCCCACACACACACACGGAGCCTTCACTCTCCGACGCACACACACGGAGCCTTCACTCTCCCACACACACACACGGAGTCCTCACTCTCCCACACACACACACGGAGCCTTCACTCTCCCACACACACGGAGCCTTCAGTCTCCCAAACACACGGAGCCTTCAATCTCCCACACACACACACGGAGCCTTCACTCACCCACACACACGGAGCCTTCACTCTCCCACACACAAACACGGAGCCTTCACTCTCCCACTCACACACGGAGCCTTCACTCTCCCACACACACACACGGAGCCTTCACTCACCCACACACACGGAGCCTTCACTCTCCCCCACACACACACACACACACACACACACACACACACGGAGCCTTCACTCTCCCACACACACACACGGAGCCTTCACTCTCCCACACACACACGGAGCCTTCACTCTCCCACACACACACACGGAGCCTTCACTCTCCCACACACACGGAGCCTTCACTCTCCCACACACACGGAGCCTTCACTCTCCCAAACACACGGAGCCTTCACTCTCCCACACACACACACACGGCGCCTTCACTCTCCCACACACACACACACGGAGACTTCACTCTACCACACACACACACACGGAGCCTTCACTCTCCCACACACACACACGGAGCCTTCACTCTCCCACACACACACACGGAGCCTTCACTCTCCCACACACACACGGAGCCTTCACTCTCCCACACACACACACACGGAGCCTTCACTCTCCCACACACACACACACGGAGCCTTCATTCTCCCACACACACACACGGAGTCTACACTCTCCCACACACACACACGGAGCCTTCACTCTCCCACACACACGGAGCCTTCAGTCTCCCAAACGCACGGAGCCTTCAATCTCCCACACACACACACGGAGCCTTCACTCTGCCATACACACACACGGAGCCTTCACTCTCCCACACACACGGAGCCTTCACTCACCCACACACACGGAGCCTTCACTCTCCCACACACAAACACGGAGACTTCACTCTCCCACACACAAACACGGAGACTTCACTCTCCCACTCACACACGGAGCCTTCACTCTCCCAAACACAAACACGGAGCCTTCACTCTCCCACACACACACACGGAGCCTTCACTCTCCCACTCACACACACACACACACGGAGCCTTCCCTCTCCCACACACACGGATCCTTCACTCTCCCACACACAGACACGGAGCCTTCACTCTCCCACACACACACACGGAGCCTTCACTCTCGCAAACACACCAAGCCTTCACTTTCCCACACAGAGACACGGAGCCTTCACTCTCCCACACACACGGAGTCTTCAGTCTCCCACACACACGGATCCTTCACTCTCCAGGACACACGGAGCCTTCCATCTCACATACACACACACGGAGACTTCACTCTCCCATACACACACACACGGAGCATTCAATCTCCCACACACACACAAGGAGACTTCAATCTCCCACACACGGAGCCGTCATTCTCCCACACACACACACGGAGACTTCAATCTCCCACACACGGAGCCTTCACTCTCCCACACACACACACGGAGCCTTCACTCTCCCACACACACACACACGGAGCCTTCATTCTCCCACACACACACACGGAGACTTCAATCTCCCACACACGGAGCCTTCACTCTCCCACAAACACACACGGAGCCTTCACTCTCCCACACACAAACACATGGAGCCTTCACTCTCCCACACACACACACGGAGCCTTCACTCTGCCACACACACGGAGCCTTCATTCTCCCACACACATACACGGAGCCTTCACTCTCCCACACACACACACGGAGCCTTCACTCTCCCACACACACACACGGAGCCTTCACTCTCCCACACACACACACGGAGCCTTCACTCTCCCACACACACGGAGACTTCACTCTCCCACACACACGGAGCCTTCACTCTCCCACAAACACACACACGGAGCCTTCACTCTCCCACACACACATGGAGCCTTCACTCTCCCACACACACAAACCGAGACTTCACTCTCCCACACACACACACACGGAGCCTTCACTCTCCCACACACACGGAGCCTTCACTCTCCCACACACGGAGCCTTCACTCTCCCACACACACGGAGACTTCACTCTCCCACACACACGGAGCCTTCACTCTCCCACACACACGGAGCCTTCACTCTCCCACACACACGGAGCCTTCACTCTCCCACACACACGGAGCCTTCACTCTCCCAAACACACGGAGCCTTCACTCTCCCACACACACACACACGGCGCCTTCACTCTCCCACACACACGGAGCCTTCACTCTCCCACACACACACACGGAGCCTTCACTCTCCCACACACACACACGGAGCCTTCACTCTCCCACACACACACACGGAGCCTTCACTCTCCCACACACACACACACACGGAGCCTTCACTCTACCACACACACACACACGGAGCCTTCACTCTCCCACACACACACACGGAGCCTTCACTCTCCCACACACACACACGGAGCCTTCACTCTCCCACACACACACGGAGCCTTCACTCTCCCACACACACACACACGGAGCCTTCACTCTCCCACACACACACACACGGAGCCTTCACTCTCCCACACACACACACACGGAGCCTTCATTCTCCCACACACACACACGGAGACTTCACTCTCCGACGCACACACACGGAGCCTTCACTCTCCCACGCACACGGAGCCTTCAGTCTCCCAAACACACGGAGCCTTCACTCTGCCATACACACACACGGAGCCTTCACTCTCCCACACACACGGAGCCTTCACTCACCCACACACACGGAGCCTTCACTCTCCCACACACAAACACGGAGACTTCACTCTCCCACACACAAACACGGAGACTTCACTCTCCCACTCACACACGGAGCCTTCACTCTCCCAAACACAAACACGGAGCCTTCACTCTCCCACACACACACACACACGGAGCCTTAACTCACCCTCACACACACACGGAGCCTTCATTCTCCCACACACACGGAGACTTCACTCTCACACACATACACACGGAGACTTCACTCTCTCACACACACACACGGAGACTTCACTCTCCCACACACACACACGGAGCCTTCACTCTCCCAAACACACACACGGAGACTTCACTCTCCCACACACACACACGGAGACTTCACTCTCCCACACACACACGGAGCCTTCACTCTCCCACACACCCACACACGGAGCCTTCAATCTCCCACACACACGGAGCCTTCACTCTCCCACACACACACATGGAGCCTTCACTCTCCCACACAGACGGAGCCTTAACTCTCCGACACACACACACGGAGCCTTCACTCTCCCACGCACGCGGAGCCTTCACTCTCCCTCACACACACACGGTGCCTTCACTCTCGCACACACACACACGGAGCCTTCCCTCTACCTCACAAACACACGGAACCTTCACTCTCCCACACACACACACGGAGCCTTCACTCTCCCACACACACACACGGAGCCTTCACTCTCCCACACACACGGAGACTTCACTCTCCCACACACACGGAGTCTTCACTCTCCCACAAACACGGAGACTTCCCTCTCCCACACACACACACACGGAGCCTTCATTCTCCCACACACACACACGGAGCCTTCACTCTCCCACACACACACACGGAAGCTACAGTCTCCCACACACACACACGGAGCCTTCACTCTCCCACACACACGGAGCCTTCACTCTCCCACACACACGGAGCCTTCACTCTCCCAAACACACGGAGCCTTCACTCTCCCACACACACACACACGGCGCCTTCACTCTCCCACACACACACACACGGAGCCTTGACTCTACCACACACACACACACGGAGCCTTCACTCTCCCACACACACACACGGAGCCTTCACTCTCCCACACACACACACGGAGCCTTCACTCTCCGACGCACACACACGGAGCCTTCACTCTCCCACACACACACACGGAGCCTTCACTCTCCGACGCACACACACGGAGCCTTCACTCTCCCACACACACACACGGAGTCCTCACTCTCCCACACACACACACGGAGCCTTCACTTACCCACACACACGGAGCCTTCAGTCTCCCAAACACACGGAGCCTTCAATCTCCCACACACACACACGGATCCTTCACTCACCCACACACACGGAGCCTTCACTCTCCCACACACAAACACGGAGCCTTCACTCTCCCACTCACACACGGAGCCTTCACTCTCCCACACACACACACGGAGCCTTCACTCACCCACACACACGGAGCCTTCACTCTCCCCCACACACACACACACACACACACACACACACGGAGCCTTCACTCTCCCACACACACACACGGAGCCTTCACTCTCCCACACACACACGGAGCCTTCACTCTCCCACACACACACACGGAGCCTTCACTCTCCCACACACACGGAGCCTTCACTCTCCCACACACACGGAGCCTTCACTCTCCCAAACACACGGAGCCTTCACTCTCCCACACACACACACACGGCGCCTTCACTCTCCCACACACACACACACGGAGCCTTCACTCTCCCACACACACACACGGAGCCTTCACTCTCCCACACACACACACGGAGCCTTCACTCTCCCACACACACACGGAGCCTTCACTCTCCCACACACACACACACGGAGCCTTCACTCTCCCACACACACACACACGGAGCCTTCATTCTCCCACACACACACACGGAGTCTACACTCTCCCACACACACACACGGAGCCTTCACTCTCCCACACACACGGAGCCTTCAGTCTCCCAAAAACACGGAGCCTTCAATCTCCCACACACACACACGGAGCCTTCACTCTGCCATACACACACACGGAGCCTTCACTCTCCCACACACACGGAGCCTTCACTCACCCACACACACGGAGCCTTCACTCTCCCACACACAAACACGGAGACTTCACTCTCCCACACACAAACACGGAGACTTCACTCTCCCACTCACACACGGAGCCTTCACTCTCCCAACACAAACACGGAGCCTTCACTCTCCCACACACACACACGGAGCCTTCACTCTCCCACTCACACACACACACACGGAGCCTTCCATCTCCCACACACACGGATCCTTCACTCTCCCACACACAGACACGGAGCCTTCACTCTCCCACACACACACACGGAACCTTCACTCTCTTACGCACACACACGGAGCCTTCACTCTCCCACACACACACACGGAGCCTTCACTCTCCGACGCACACACACGGAGCCTTCACTCTCCCACACACACACACGGCGTCCTCACTCTCCCACACACACACACGGAGCCTTCACTTTCCCACACACACGGAGCCTTCAGTCTCCCAAACACACGGAGCCTTCAATCTCCCACACACACACACGGAGCCTTCACTCACCCACACACACGGAGCCTTCACTCTCCCACACACAAACACGGAGCCTTCACTCTCCCACTCACACACGGAGCCTTCACTCTCCCACACACACACACGGAGCCTTCACTCACCCACACACACGGAGCCTTCACTCTCCCCCACACACACACACACACACACACACACACACACGGAGCCTTCACTCTCCCACACACACACACGGAGCCTTCACTCTCCCACACACACATGGAGCCTTCACTCTCCCACACACACACACGGAGCCTTCACTCTCCCACACACACGGAGCCTTCACTCTCCCACACACACGGAGCCTTCACTCTCCCAAACACACGGAGCCTTCACTCTCCCACACACACACACACGGCGCCTTCACTCTCCCACACACACACACACGGAGCCTTCACTCTCCCACACACACACATGGAGCCTTCACTCTCCCACACACACACACGGAGCCTTCACTCTCCCACACACACACGGAGCCTTCACTCTCCCACACACACACACACGGAGCCTTCACTCTCCCACACACACACACACGGAGCCTCCATTCTCCCACACACACTCACGGAGTCTACACTCTCCCACACACACACACGGAGCCTTCACTCTCCCACACACACGGAGCCTTCAGTCTCCCAAACACACGGAGCCTTCAATCTCCCACACACACACACGGAGGCTTCACTCTGCCATACACACACACGGAGCCTTCACTCTCCCACACACACGGAGCCTTCACTCACCCACACACACGGAGCCTTCACTCTCCCACACACAAACACGGAGACTTCACTCTCCCACACACAAACACGGAGACTTCACTCTCCCACTCACACACGGAGCCTTCACTCTCCCAACACAAACACGGAGCCTTCACTCTCCCACACACACACACGGAGCCTTCACTCTCCCACTCACACACACACACACGGAGCCTTCCCTCTCCCACACACACGGATCCTTCACTCTCCCACACACAGACACGGAGCCTTCACTCTCCCACACACACACACACGGCGCCTTCACTCTCCCACACACACACACACGGAGCCTTCACTCTACCACACACACACACACGGAGCCTTCACTCTCCCACACACACACACGGAGCCTTCACTCTCCCACACACACACACGGAGCCTTCACTCTCCGACGCACACACACGGAGCCTTCACTCTCCCACACACACACACGGAGCCTTCACTCTCCGACGCACACACACGGAGCCTTCACTCTCCCACACACACACACGGAGTCCTCACTCTCCCACACACACACACGGAGCCTTCACTCTCCCACACACACGGAGCCTTCAGTCTCCCAAACACACGGAGCCTTCAATCTCCCACACACACACACGGAGCCTTCACTCACCCACACACACGGAGCCTTCACTCTCCCACACACAAACACGGAGCCTTCACTCTCCCACTCACACACGGAGCCTTCACTCTCCCACACACACACACGGAGCCTTCACTCACCCACACACACGGAGCCTTCACTCTCCCCCACACACACACACACACACACACACACACACACACGGAGCCTTCACTCTCCCACACACACACACGGAGCCTTCACTCTCCCACACACACACGGAGCCTTCACTCTCCCACACACACACACGGAGCCTTCACTCTCCCACACACACGGAGCCTTCACTCTCCCACACACACGGAGCCTTCACTCTCCCAAACACACGGAGCCTTCACTCTCCCACACACACACACACGGCGCCTTCACTCTCCCACACACACACACACGGAGCCTTCACTCTACCACACACACACACACGGAGCCTTCACTCTCCCACACACACACACGGAGCCTTCACTCTCCCACACACACACACGGAGCCTTCACTCTCCCACACACACACGGAGCCTTCACTCTCCCACACACACACACACGGAGCCTTCACTCTCCCACACACACACACACGGAGCCTTCATTCTCCCACACACACACACGGAGTCTACACTCTCCCACACACACACACGGAGCCTTCACTCTCCCACACACACGGAGCCTTCAGTCTCCCAAACGCACGGAGCCTTCAATCTCCCACACACACACACGGAGCCTTCACTCTGCCATACACACACACGGAGCCTTCACTCTCCCACACACACGGAGCCTTCACTCACCCACACACACGGAGCCTTCACTCTCCCACACACAAACACGGAGACTTCACTCTCCCACACACAAACACGGAGACTTCACTCTCCCACTCACACACGGAGCCTTCACTCTCCCAAACACAAACACGGAGCCTTCACTCTCCCACACACACACACGGAGCCTTCACTCTCCCACTCACACACACACACACACGGAGCCTTCCCTCTCCCACACACACGGATCCTTCACTCTCCCACACACAGACACGGAGCCTTCACTCTCCCACACACACACACGGAGCCTTCACTCTCGCAAACACACCAAGCCTTCACTTTCCCACACAGAGACACGGAGCCTTCACTCTCCCACACACACGGAGTCTTCAGTCTCCCACACACACGGATCCTTCACTCTCCAGGACACACGGAGCCTTCCATCTCACATACACACACACGGAGACTTCACTCTCCCATACACACACACACGGAGCATTCAATCTCCCACACACACACAAGGAGACTTCAATCTCCCACACATGGAGCCGTCATTCTCCCACACACACACACGGAGACTTCAATCTCCCACACACGGAGCCTTCACTCTCCCACACACACACACGGAGCCTTCACTCTCCCACACACACACACACGGAGCCTTCATTCTCCCACACACACACACGGAGACTTCAATCTCCCACACACGGAGCCTTCACTCTCCCACAAACACACACGGAGCCTTCACTCTCCCACACACAAACACATGGAGCCTTCACTCTCCCACACACACACACGGAGCCTTCACTCTGCCACACACACGGAGCCTTCATTCTCCCACACACATACACGGAGCCTTCACTCTCCCACACACACACACGGAGCCTTCACTCTCCCACACACACACACGGAGCCTTCACTCTCCCACACACACACACGGAGCCTTCACTCTCCCACACACACGGAGACTTCACTCTCCCACACACACGGAGCCTTCACTCTCCCACAAACACACACACGGAGCCTTCACTCTCCCACACACACATGGAGCCTTCACTCTCCCACACACACACACCGAGACTTCACTCTCCCACACACACACACACGGAGCCTTCACTCTCCCACACACACGGAGCCTTCACTCTCCCACACACGGAGCCTTCACTCTCCCACACACACGGAGACTTCACTCTCCCACACACACGGAGCCTTCACTCTCCCACACACACGGAGCCTTCACTCTCCCACACACACGGAGCCTTCACTCTCCCACACACACGGAGCCTTCACTCTCCCAAACACACGGAGCCTTCACTCTCCCACACACACACACACGGCGCCTTCACTCTCCCACACACACGGAGCCTTCACTCTCCCACACACACACACGGAGCCTTCACTCTCCCACACACACACACGGAGCCTTCACTCTCCCACACACACACACGGAGCCTTCACTCTCCCACACACACACACACACGGAGCCTTCACTCTACCACACACACACACACGGAGCCTTCACTCTCCCACACACACACACGGAGCCTTCACTCTCCCACACACACACACGGAGCCTTCACTCTCCCACACACACACGGAGCCTTCACTCTCCCACACACACACACACGGAGCCTTCACTCTCCCACACACACACACACGGAGCCTTCACTCTCCCACACACACACACACGGAGCCTTCATTCTCCCACACACACACACGGAGACTTCACTCTCCGACGCACACACACGGAGCCTTCACTCTCCCACGCACACGGAGCCTTCAGTCTCCCAAACACACGGAGCCTTCACTCTGCCATACACACACACGGAGCCTTCACTCTCCCACACACACGGAGCCTTCACTCACCCACACACACGGAGCCTTCACTCTCCCACACACAAACACGGAGACTTCACTCTCCCACACACAAACACGGAGCCTTCACTCTCCCACACACACACACACACGGAGCCTTAACTCACCCTCACACACACACGGAGCCTTCATTCTCCCACACACACGGAGACTTCACTCTCACACACATACACACGGAGACTTCACTCTCTCACACACACACACGGAGACTTCACTCTCCCACACACACACACGGAGCCTTCACTCTCCCAAACACACACACGGAGACTTCACTCTCCCACACACACACACGGAGACTTCACTCTCCCACACACACACGGAGCCTTCACTCTCCCACACACCCACACACGGAGCCTTCAATCTCCCACACACACGGAGCCTTCACTCTCCCACACACACACATGGAGCCTTCACTCTCCCACACAGACGGAGCCTTAACTCTCCGACACACACACACGGAGCCTTCACTCTCCCACGCACGCGGAGCCTTCACTCTCCCTCACACACACACGGTGCCTTCACTCTCGCACACACACACACGGAGCCTTCCCTCTACCTCACAAACACACGGAACCTTCACTCTCCCACACACACACACGGAGCCTTCACTCTCCCACACACACACACGGAGCCTTCACTCTCCCACACACACGGAGACTTCACTCTCCCACACACACGGAGTCTTCACTCTCCCACAAACACGGAGACTTCCCTCTCCCACACACACACACGGAGCCTTCATTCTCCCACACACACACACGGAGCCTTCACTCTCCCACACACACACACGGAAGCTACAGTCTCCCACACACACACACGGAGCCTTCACTCTCCCACACACACGGAGCCTTCACTCTCCCACACACACGGAGCCTTCACTCTCCCAAACACCCGGAGCCTTCACTCTCCCACACACACACACACGGCGCCTTCACTCTCCCACACACACACACACGGAGCCTTGACTCTACCACACACACACACACGGAGCCTTCACTCTCCCACACACACACACGGAGCCTTCACTCTCCCACACACACACACGGAGCCTTCACTCTCCGACGCACACACACGGAGCCTTCACTCTCCCACACACACACACGGAGCCTTCACTCTCCGACGCACACACAGGGAGCCTTCACTCTCCCACACACACACACGGAGTCCTCACTCTCCCACACACACACACGGAGCCTTCACTTACCCACACACACGGAGCCTTCAGTCTCCCAAACACACGGAGCCTTCAATCTCCCACACACACACACGGAGCCTTCACTCACCCACACACACGGAGCCTTCACTCTCCCACACACAAACACGGAGCCTTCACTCTCCCACTCACACACGGAGCCTTCACTCTCCCACACACACACACGGAGCCTTCACTCACCCACACACACGGAGCCTTCACTCTCCCCCACACACACACACACACACACACACACACACGGAGCCTTCACTCTCCCACACACACACACGGAGCCTTCACTCTCCCACACACACACGGAGCCTTCACTCTCCCACACACACACACGGAGCCTTCACTCTCCCACACACACGGAGCCTTCACTCTCCCACACACACGGAGCCTTCACTCTCCCAAACACACGGAGCCTTCACTCTCCCACACACACACACACGGCGCCTTCACTCTCCCACACACACACACACGGAGCCTTCACTCTCCCACACACACACACGGAGCCTTCACTCTCCCACACACACACACGGAGCCTTCACTCTCCCACACACACACGGAGCCTTCACTCTCCCACACACACACACACGGAGCCTTCACTCTCCCACACACACACACACGGAGCCTTCATTCTCCCACACACACACACGGAGTCTACACTCTCCCACACACACACACGGAGCCTTCACTCTCCCACACACACGGAGCCTTCAGTCTCCCAAAAACACGCAGCCTTCAATCTCCCACACACACACACGGAGCCTTCACTCTGCCATAAACACACACGGAGCCTTCACTCTCCCACACACACGGAGCCTTCACTCACCCACACACACGGAGCCTTCACTCTCCCACACACAAACACGGAGACTTCACTCTCCCACACACAAACACGGAGACTTCACTCTCCCACTCACACACGGAGCCTTCACTCTCCCAACACAAACACGGAGCCTTCACTCTCCCACACACACACACGGAGCCTTCACTCTCCCACTCACACACACACACACGGAGCCTTCCATCTCCCACACACACGGATCCTTCACTCTCCCACACACAGACACGGAGCCTTCACTCTCCCACACACACACACACGGCGCCTTCACTCTCCCACACACACACACACGGAGCCTTCACTCTACCACACACACACACACGGAGCCTTCACTCTCCCACACACACACACGGAGCCTTCACTCTCCCACACACACACACGGAGCCTTCACTCTCCGACGCACACACACGGAGCCTTCACTCTCCCACACACACACACGGAGCCTTCACTCTCCGACGCACACACACGGAGCCTTCACTCTCCCACACACACACACGGAGTCCTCACTCTCCCACACACACACACGGAGCCTTCACTCTCCCACACACACGGAGCCTTCAGTCTCCCAAACACACGGAGCCTTCAATCTCCCACACAAACACACGGAGCCTTCACTCACCCACACACACGGAGCCTTCACTCTCCCACACACAAACACGGAGCCTTCACTCTCCCACTCACACACGGAGCCTTCACTCTCCCACACACACACACGGAGCCTTCACTCACCCACACACACGGAGCCTTCACTCTCCCCCACACACACACACACACACACACACACACACACGGAGCCTTCACTCTCCCACACACACACACGGAGCCTTCACTCTCCCACACACACACGGAGCCTTCACTCTCCCACACACACACACGGAGCCTTCACTCTCCCACACACACGGAGCCTTCACTCTCCCACACACACGGAGCCTTCACTCTCCCAAACACACGGAGCCTTCACTCTCCCACACACACACACACGGCGCCTTCACTCTCCCACACACACACACACGGAGCCTTCACTCTACCACACACACACACACGGAGCCTTCACTCTCCCACACACACACACGGAGCCTTCACTCTCCCACACACACACACGGAGCCTTCACTCTCCCACACACACACGGAGCCTTCACTCTCCCACACACACACACACGGAGCCTTCACTCTCCCACACACACACACACGGAGCCTTCATTCTCCCACACACACACACGGAGTCTACACTCTCCCACACACACACACGGAGCCTTCACTCTCCCACACACACGGAGCCTTCAGTCTCCCAAACACACGGAGCCTTCAATCTCCCACACACACACACGGAGCCTTCACTCTGCCATACACACACACGGAGCCTTCACTCTCCCACACACACGGAGCCTTCACTCTCCCACACACACGGAGCCTTCACTCTCCCACACACACACACGGAGCCTTCACTCACCCACACACACGGAGCCTTCACTCTCCCACACACAAACACGGAGACTTCACTCTCCCACACACAAACACGGAGACTTCACTCTCCCACTCACACACGGAGCCTTCACTCTCCCAAACACAAATACGGAGCCTTCACTCTCCCACACACACACACGGAGCCTTCACTCTCCCACTCACACACACACACACGGAGCCTTCCCTCTCCCACACACACGGATCCTTCACTCTCCCACACACAGACACGGAGCCTTCACTCTCCCACACACACACACGGAGCCTTCACTCTCGCAAACACACCAAGCCTTCACTTTCCCACACAGAGACACGGAGCCTTCACTCTCCCACACACACGGAGTCTTCAGTCTCCCACACACACGGATCCTTCACTCTCCCACACACAGACACGGAGCCTTCACTCTCCCACACACACACACACGGCGCCTTCACTCTCCCACACACACACACACGGAGCCTTCACTCTACCACACACACACACACGGAGCCTTCACTCTCCCACACACACACACGGAGCCTTCACTCTCCCACACACACACACGGAGCCTTCACTCTCCGACGCACACACACGGAGCCTTCACTCTCCCACACACACACACGGAGCCTTCACTCTCCGATGCACACACACGGAGCCTTCACTCTCCCACACACACACACGGAGTCCTCACTCTCCCACACACACACACGGAGCCTTCACTCTCCCACACACACGGAGCCTTCAGTCTCCCAAACACACGGAGCCTTCAATCTCCCACACACACACACGGAGCCTTCACTCACCCACACACACGGAGCCTTCACTCTCCCACACACAAACAGGAAGCCTTCACTCTCCCACTCACACACGGAGCCTTCACTCTCCCACACACACACACAGAGCCTTCACTCTCCCACACACACACACGGAGCCTTCACTCTCCCACACACACACACGGAGCCTTCACTCACCCACACACACGGAGCCTTCACTCTCCCCCACACACACACACACACACACACACACACACACACACGGAGCCTTCACTCTCCCACACACACACACGGAGCCTTCACTCTCCCACACACACACGGAGCCTTCACTCTCCCACACACACACACGGAGCCTTCACTCTCCCACACACACGGAGCCTTCACTCTCCCACACACACGGAGCCTTCACTCTCCCAAACACACGGAGCCTTCACTCTCCCACACACACACACACGGCGCCTTCACTCTCCCACACACACACACACGGAGCCTTCACTCTACCACACACACACACACGGAGCCTTCACTCTCCCACACACACACACGGAGCCTTCACTCTCCCACACACACACGGAGCCTTCACTCTCCCACACACACACACACACGGATTCTTCACTCTCCCACACACACACACACGGAGCCTTCATTCTCCCACACACACACACGGAGTCTACACTCTCCCACACACACACACGGAGCCTTCACTCTCCCACACACACGGAGCCTTCAGTCTCCCAAACACACGGAGCCTTCAATCTCCCACACACACACACGGAGCCTTCACTCTGCCATACACACACACGGAGCCTTCACTCTCCCACACACACGGAGCCTTCACTCACCCACACACACGGAGCCTTCACTCTCCCACACACAAACACGGAGACTTCACTCTCCCACACACAAACACGGAGACTTCACTCTCCCACTCACACACGGAGCCTTCACTCTCCCAACACAAACACGGAGCCTTCACTCTCCCACACACACACACGGAGCCTTCACTCTCCCACTCACACACACACACACGGAGCCTTCCCTCTCCCACACACACGGATCCTTCACTCTCCCACACACAGACACGGAGCCTTCACTCTCCCACACACACACACACGGCGCCTTCACTCTCCCACACACACACACACGGAGCCTTCACTCTACCACACACACACACACGGAGCCTTCACTCTCCCACACACACACACGGAGCCTTCACTCTCCCACACACACACACGGAGCCTTCACTCTCCGACGCACACACACGGAGCCTTCACTCTCCCACACACACACACGGAGCCTTCACTCTCCGACGCACACACACGGAGCCTTCACTCTCCCCCACACACACACGGAGTCCTCACTCTCCCACACACACACACGGAGCCTTCACTCTCCCACACACACGGAGCCTTCAGTCTCCCAAACACACGGAGCCTTCAATCTCCCACACACACACACGGAGCCTTCACTCACCCACACACACGGAGCCTTCACTCTCCCACACACAAACACGGAGCCTTCACTCTCCCACTCACACACGGAGCCTTCACTCTCCCACACACACACACGGAGCCTTCACTCACCCACACACACGGAGCCTTCACTCTCCCCCACACACACACACACACACACACACACACACACACGGAGCCTTCACTCTCCCACACACACACACGGAGCCTTCACTCTCCCACACACACACGGAGCCTTCACTCTCCCACACACACACACGGAGCCTTCACTCTCCCACACACACGGAGCCTTCACTCTAGCACACACACGGAGCCTTCACTCTCCCAAACACACGGAGCCTTCACTCTCCCACACACACACACACGGCGCCTTCACTCTCCCACACACACACACACGGAGCCTTCACTCTACCACACACACACACACGGAGCCTTCACTCTCCCACACACACACACGGAGCCTTCACTCTCCCACACACACACACGGAGCCTTCACTCTCCCACACACACACGGAGCCTTCACTCTCCCACACACACACACACGGAGCCTTCACTCTCCCACACACACACACACGGAGCCTTCATTCTCCCACACACACACACGGAGTCTACACTCTCCCACACACACACACGGAGCCTTCACTCTCCCACACACACGGAGCCTTCAGTCTCCCAAACACACGGAGCCTTCAATCTCCCACACACACACACGGAGCCTTCACTCTGCCATACACACACACGGAGCCTTCACTCTCCCACACACACGGAGCCTTCACTCTCCCACACACACGGAGCCTTCACTCTCCCACACACACACACGGAGCCTTCACTCACCCACACACACGGAGCCTTCACTCTCCCACACACAAACACGGAGACTTCACTCTCCCACACACAAACACGGAGACTTCACTCTCCCACTCACACACGGAGCCTTCACTCTCCCAAACACAAACACGGAGCCTTCACTCTCCCACACACACACACGGAGCCTTCACTCTCCCACTCACACACACACACACGGAGCCTTCCCTCTCCCACACACACGGATCCTTCACTCTCCCACACACAGACACGGAGCCTTCACTCTCCCACACACACACACGGAGCCTTCACTCTCGCAAACACACCAAGCCTTCACTTTCCCACACAGAGACACGGAGCCTTCACTCTCCCACACACACGGAGTCTTCAGTCTCCCACACACACGGATCCTTCACTCTCCCACACACAGACACGGAGCCTTCACTCTCCCACACACACACACACGGCGCCTTCACTCTCCCACACACACACACACGGAGCCTTCACTCTACCACACACACACACACGGAGCCTTCACTCTCCCACACACACACACGGAGCCTTCACTCTCCCACACACACACACGGAGCCTTCACTCTCCGACGCACACACACGGAGCCTTCACTCTCCCACACACACACACGGAGCCTTCACTCTCCGACGCACACACACGGAGCCTTCACTCTCCCACACACACACACGGAGTCCTCACTCTCCCACACACACACACGGAGCCTTCACTCTCCCACACACACGGAGCCTTCAGTCTCCCAAACACACGGAGCCTTCAATCTCCCACACACACACACGGAGCCTTCACTCACCCACACACACGGAGCCTTCACTCTCCCACACACAAACACGGAGCCTTCACTCTCCCACTCACACTCGGAGCCTTCACTCTCCCACACACACACACGGAGCCTTCACTCACCCACACACACGGAGCCTTCACTCTCCCCCACACACACACACACACACACACACACACACACGGAGCCTTCACTCTCCCACACACACACACGGAGCCTTCACTCTCCCACACACACACGGAGCCTTCACTCTCCCACACACACACACGGAGCCTTCACTCTCCCACACACACGGAGCCTTCACTCTCCCACACACACGGAGCCTTCACTCTCCCAAACACACGGAGCCTTCACTCTCCCACACACACACACACGGCGCCTTCACTCTCCCACACACACACACACGGAGCCTTCACTCTACCACACACACACACACGGAGCCTTCACTCTCCCACACACACACACGGAGCCTTCACTCTCCCACACACACACACGGAGCCTTCACTCTCCCACACACACACGGAGCCTTCACTCTCCCACACACACACACACACGGAGCCTTCACTCTCCCACACACACACGGAGCCTTCACTCTCCCACACACACACACGGAGCCTTCACTCACCCACACACACGGAGCCTTCACTCTCCCCCACACACACACACACACACACACACACACACACGGAGCCTTCACTCTCCCACACACACACACGGAGCCTTCACTCTCCCACACACACACGGAGCCTTCACTCTCCCACACACACACACGGAGCCTTCACTCTCCCACACACACGGAGCCTTCACTCTCCCACACACACGGAGCCTTCACTCTCCCAAACACACGGAGCCTTCACTCTCCCACACACACACACACGGCGCCTTCACTCTCCCACACACACACACACGGAGCCTTCACTCTACCACACACACACACACGGAGCCTTCACTCTCCCACACACACACACGGAGCCTTCACTCTCCCACACACACACACGGAGCCTTCACTCTCCCACACACACACGGAGCCTTCACTCTCCCACACACACACACACGGAGCCTTCACTCTCCCACACACACACACACGGAGCCTTCATTCTCCCACACACACACACGGAGTCTACACTCTCCCACACACACACACGGAGCCTTCACTCTCCCACACACACGGAGCCTTCAGTCTCCCAAACACACGGAGCCTTCAATCTCCCACACACACACACGGAGCCTTCACTCTGCCATACACACACACGGAGCCTTCACTCTCCCACACACACGGAGCCTTCACTCTCCCACACACACGGAGCCTTCACTCTCCCACACACACACACGGAGCCTTCACTCACCCACACACACGGAGCCTTCACTCTCCCACACACAAACACGGAGACTTCACTCTCCCACACACAAACACGGAGACTTCACTCTCCCACTCACACACGGAGCCTTCACTCTCCCAAACACAAATACGGAGCCTTCACTCTCCCACACACACACACGGAGCCTTCACTCTCCCACTCACACACACACACACGGAGCCTTCCCTCTCCCACACACACGGATCCTTCACTCTCCCACACACAGACACGGAGCCTTCACTCTCCCACACACACACACGGAGCCTTCACTCTCGCAAACACACCAAGCCTTCACTTTCCCACACAGAGACACGGAGCCTTCACTCTCCCACACACACGGAGTCTTCAGTCTCCCACACACACGGATCCTTCACTCTCCCACACACAGACACGGAGCCTTCACTCTCCCACACACACACACACGGCGCCTTCACTCTCCCACACACACACACACGGAGCCTTCACTCTACCACACACACACACACGGAGCCTTCACTCTCCCACACACACACACGGAGCCTTCACTCTCCCACACACACACACGGAGCCTTCACTCTCCGATGCACACACACGGAGCCTTCACTCTCCCACACACACACACGGAGCCTTCACTCTCCGACGCACACACACGGAGCCTTCACTCTCCCACACACACACACGGAGTCCTCACTCTCCCACACACACACACGGAGCCTTCACTCTCCCACACACACGGAGCCTTCAGTCTCCCAAACACACGGAGCCTTCAATCTCCCACACACACACACGGAGCCTTCACTCACCCACACACACGGAGCCTTCACTCTCCCACACACAAACAGGAAGCCTTCACTCTCCCACTCACACACGGAGCCTTCACTCTCCCACACACACACACAGAGCCTTCACTCTCCCACACACACACACGGAGACTTCACTCTCCCACACACACACACGGAGCCTTCACTCACCCACACACACGGAGCCTTCACTCTCCCCCACACACACACACACACACACACACACACACACACACGGAGCCTTCACTCTCCCACACACACACACGGAGCCTTCACTCTCCCACACACACACGGAGCCTTCACTCTCCCACACACACACACGGAGCCTTCACTCTCCCACACACACGGAGCCTTCACTCTCCCACACACACGGAGCCTTCACTCTCCCAAACACACGGAGCCTTCACTCTCCCACACACACACACACGGCGCCTTCACTCTCCCACACACACACACACGGAGCCTTCACTCTACCACACACACACACACGGAGCCTTCACTCTCCCACACACACACACGGAGCCTTCACTCTCCCACACACACACGGAGCCTTCACTCTCCCACACACACACACACACGGATTCTTCACTCTCCCACACACACACACACGGAGCCTTCATTCTCCCACACACACACACGGAGTCTACACTCTCCCACACACACACACGGAGCCTTCACTCTCCCACACACACGGAGCCTTCAGTCTCCCAAACACACGGAGCCTTCAATCTCCCACACACACACACGGAGCCTTCACTCTGCCATACACACACACGGAGCCTTCACTCTCCCACACACACGGAGCCTTCACTCACCCACACACACGGAGCCTTCACTCTCCCACACACAAACACGGAGACTTCACTCTCCCACACACAAACACGGAGACTTCACTCTCCCACTCACACACGGAGCCTTCACTCTCCCAACACAAACACGGAGCCTTCACTCTCCCACACACACACACGGAGCCTTCACTCTCCCACTCACACACACACACACGGAGCCTTCCCTCTCCCACACACACGGATCCTTCACTCTCCCACACACAGACACGGAGCCTTCACTCTCCCACACACACACACACGGCGCCTTCACTCTCCCACACACACACACACGGAGCCTTCACTCTACCACACACACACACACGGAGCCTTCACTCTCCCACACACACACACGGAGCCTTCACTCTCCCACACACACACACGGAGCCTTCACTCTCCGACGCACACACACGGAGCCTTCACTCTCCCACACACACACACGGAGCCTTCACTCTCCGACGCACACACACGGAGCCTTCACTCTCCCCCACACACACACGGAGTCCTCACTCTCCCACACACACACACGGAGCCTTCACTCTCCCACACACACGGAGCCTTCAGTCTCCCAAACACACGGAGCCTTCAATCTCCCACACACACACACGGAGCCTTCACTCACCCACACACACGGAGCCTTCACTCTCCCACACACAAACACGGAGCCTTCACTCTCCCACTCACACACGGAGCCTTCACTCTCCCACACACACACACGGAGCCTTCACTCACCCACACACACGGAGCCTTCACTCTCCCCCACACACACACACACACACACACACACACACACACACGGAGCCTTCACTCTCCCACACACACACACGGAGCCTTCACTCTCCCACACACACACGGAGCCTTCACTCTCCCACACACACACACGGAGCCTTCACTCTCCCACACACACGGAGCCTTCACTCTAGCACACACACGGAGCCTTCACTCTCCCAAACACACGGAGCCTTCACTCTCCCACACACACACACACGGCGCCTTCACTCTCCCACACACACACACACGGAGCCTTCACTCTACCACACACACACACACGGAGCCTTCACTCTCCCACACACACACACGGAGCCTTCACTCTCCCACACACACACACGGAGCCTTCACTCTCCCACACACACACGGAGCCTTCACTCTCCCACACACACACACACGGAGCCTTCACTCTCCCACACACACACACACGGAGCCTTCATTCTCCCACACACACACACGGAGTCTACACTCTCCCACACACACACACGGAGCCTTCACTCTCCCACACACACGGAGCCTTCAGTCTCCCAAACACACGGAGCCTTCAATCTCCCACACACACACACGGAGCCTTCACTCTGCCATACACACACACGGAGCCTTCACTCTCCCACACACACGGAGCCTTCACTCTCCCACACACACGGAGCCTTCACTCTCCCACACACACACACGGAGCCTTCACTCACCCACACACACGGAGCCTTCACTCTCCCACACACAAACACGGAGACTTCACTCTCCCACACACAAACACGGAGACTTCACTCTCCCACTCACACACGGAGCCTTCACTCTCCCAAACACAAACACGGAGCCTTCACTCTCCCACACACACACACGGAGCCTTCACTCTCCCACTCACACACACACACACGGAGCCTTCCCTCTCCCACACACACGGATCCTTCACTCTCCCACACACAGACACGGAGCCTTCACTCTCCCACACACACACACGGAGCCTTCACTCTCGCAAACACACCAAGCCTTCACTTTCCCACACAGAGACACGGAGCCTTCACTCTCCCACACACACGGAGTCTTCAGTCTCCCACACACACGGATCCTTCACTCTCCCACACACAGACACGGAGCCTTCACTCTCCCACACACACACACACGGCGCCTTCACTCTCCCACACACACACACACGGAGCCTTCACTCTACCACACACACACACACGGAGCCTTCACTCTCCCACACACACACACGGAGCCTTCACTCTCCCACACACACACACGGAGCCTTCACTCTCCGACGCACACACACGGAGCCTTCACTCTCCCACACACACACACGGAGCCTTCACTCTCCGACGCACACACACGGAGCCTTCACTCTCCCACACACACACACGGAGTCCTCACTCTCCCACACACACACACGGAGCCTTCACTCTCCCACACACACGGAGCCTTCAGTCTCCCAAACACACGGAGCCTTCAATCTCCCACACACACACACGGAGCCTTCACTCACCCACACACACGGAGCCTTCACTCTCCCACACACAAACACGGAGCCTTCACTCTCCCACTCACACTCGGAGCCTTCACTCTCCCACACACACACACGGAGCCTTCACTCACCCACACACACGGAGCCTTCACTCTCCCCCACACACACACACACACACACACACACACACACGGAGCCTTCACTCTCCCACACACACACACGGAGCCTTCACTCTCCCACACACACACGGAGCCTTCACTCTCCCACACACACACACGGAGCCTTCACTCTCCCACACACACGGAGCCTTCACTCTCCCACACACACGGAGCCTTCACTCTCCCAAACACACGGAGCCTTCACTCTCCCACACACACACACACGGCGCCTTCACTCTCCCACACACACACACACGGAGCCTTCACTCTACCACACACACACACACGGAGCCTTCACTCTCCCACACACACACACGGAGCCTTCACTCTCCCACACACACACACGGAGCCTTCACTCTCCCACACACACACGGAGCCTTCACTCTCCCACACACACACACACACGGAGCCTTCACTCTCCCACACACACACACACGGAGCCACGGAGTCTACACTCTCCCACACACACACACGGAGCCTTCACTCTCCCACACACACGGAGCCTTCAGTCTCCCAAACACACGGAGCCTTCAATCTCCACACACACACACGGAGCCTTCACTCTCCCACACACACACACGGAGCCTTCACTCTCCCACTCACACACACACACACGGAGCCTTCCCTCTCCCACACACACGGATCCTTCACTCTCCCACACACAGACACGGAGCCTTCACTCTCCCACACACACACACACGGAGCCTTCACTCTCCCACACACACACACGGAGCCTTCACTCTCCCACTCACACACACACACACGGAGCCTTCCCTCTCCCACACACACGGATCCTTCACTCTCCCACACACAGACACGGAGCCTTCACTCTCCCACACACACACACACGGCGCCTTCACTCTCCCACACACACACACACGGAGCCTTCACTCTACCACACACACACACACGGAGCCTTCACTCTCCCACACACACACACGGAGCCTTCACTCTCCCACACACACACACGGAGCCTTCACTCTCCGACGCACACACACGGAGCCTTCACTCTCCCACACACACACACGGAGCCTTCACTCTCCGACGCACACACACGGAGCCTTCACTCTCCCCCACACACACACGGAGTCCTCACTCTCCCACACACACACACGGAGCCTTCACTCTCCCACACACACGGAGCCTTCAGTCTCCCAAACACACGGAGCCTTCAATCTCCCACACACACACACGGAGCCTTCACTCACCCACACACACGGAGCCTTCACTCTCCCACACACAAACACGGAGCCTTCACTCTCCCACTCACACACGGAGCCTTCACTCTCCCACACACACACACGGAGCCTTCACTCACCCACACACACGGAGCCTTCACTCTCCCCCACACACACACACACACACACACACACACACACACGGAGCCTTCACTCTCCCACACACACACACGGAGCCTTCACTCTCCCACACACACACGGAGCCTTCACTCTCCCACACACACACACGGAGCCTTCACTCTCCCACACACACGGAGCCTTCACTCTAGCACACACACGGAGCCTTCACTCTCCCAAACACACGGAGCCTTCACTCTCCCCACACACACACACACGGCGCCTTCACTCTCCCACACACACACACACGGAGCCTTCACTCTACCACACACACACACACGGAGCCTTCACTCTCCCACACACACACACGGAGCCTTCACTCTCCCACACACACACACGGAGCCTTCACTCTCCCACACACACACGGAGCCTTCACTCTCCCACACACACACACACGGAGCCTTCACTCTCCCACACACACACACACGGAGCCTTCATTCTCCCACACACACACACGGAGTCTACACTCTCCCACACACACACACGGAGCCTTCACTCTCCCACACACACGGAGCCTTCAGTCTCCCAAACACACGGAGCCTTCAATCTCCCACACACACACACGGAGCCTTCACTCTGCCATACACACACACGGAGCCTTCACTCTCCCACACACACGGAGCCTTCACTCTCCCACACACACGGAGCCTTCACTCTCCCACACACACACACGGAGCCTTCACTCACCCACACACACGGAGCCTTCACTCTCCCACACACAAACACGGAGACTTCACTCTCCCACACACAAACACGGAGACTTCACTCTCCCACTCACACACGGAGCCTTCACTCTCCCAAACACAAACACGGAGCCTTCACTCTCCCACACACACACACGGAGCCTTCACTCTCCCACTCACACACACACACACGGAGCCTTCCCTCTCCCACACACACGGATCCTTCACTCTCCCACACACAGACACGGAGCCTTCACTCTCCCACACACACACACGGAGCCTTCACTCTCGCAAACACACCAAGCCTTCACTTTCCCACACAGAGACACGGAGCCTTCACTCTCCCACACACACGGAGTCTTCAGTCTCCCACACACACGGATCCTTCACTCTCCCACACACAGACACGGAGCCTTCACTCTCCCACACACACACACACGGCGCCTTCACTCTCCCCACACACACACACACGGAGCCTTCACTCTACCACACACACACACACGGAGCCTTCACTCTCCCACACACACACACGGAGCCTTCACTCTCCCACACACACACACGGAGCCTTCACTCTCCGACGCACACACACGGAGCCTTCACTCTCCCACACACACACACGGAGCCTTCACTCTCCGACGCACACACACGGAGCCTTCACTCTCCCACACACACACACGGAGTCCTCACTCTCCCACACACACACACGGAGCCTTCACTCTCCCACACACACGGAGCCTTCAGTCTCCCAAACACACGGAGCCTTCAATCTCCCACACACACACACGGAGCCTTCACTCACCCACACACACGGAGCCTTCACTCTCCCACACACAAACACGGAGCCTTCACTCTCCCACTCACACTCGGAGCCTTCACTCTCCCACACACACACACGGAGCCTTCACTCACCCACACACACGGAGCCTTCACTCTCCCCCACACACACACACACACACACACACACACACACGGAGCCTTCACTCTCCCACACACACACACGGAGCCTTCACTCTCCCACACACACACGGAGCCTTCACTCTCCCACACACACACACGGAGCCTTCACTCTCCCACACACACGGAGCCTTCACTCTCCCACACACACGGAGCCTTCACTCTCCCAAACACACGGAGCCTTCACTCTCCCACACACACACACACGGCGCCTTCACTCTCCCACACACACACACACGGAGCCTTCACTCTACCACACACACACACACGGAGCCTTCACTCTCCCACACACACACACGGAGCCTTCACTCTCCCACACACACACACGGAGCCTTCACTCTCCCACACACACACGGAGCCTTCACTCTCCCACACACACACACACACGGAGCCTTCACTCTCCCACACACACACACACGGAGCCACGGAGTCTACACTCTCCCACACACACACACGGAGCCTTCACTCTCCCACACACACGGAGCCTTCAGTCTCCCAAACACACGGAGCCTTCAATCTCCACACACACACACGGAGCCTTCACTCTGCCATACACACACACGGAGCCTTCACTCTCCCACACACACGGAGCCTTCACTCACCCACACACACGGAGCCTTCACTCTCCCACACACAAACACGGAGACTTCACTCTCCCACACACAAACACGGAGACTTCACTCTCCCACTCACACACGGAGCCTTCACTCTCCCAAACACAAACACGGAGCCTTCACTCTCCCACACACACACACGGAGCCTTCACTCTCCCACTCACACACACACACACGGAGCCTTCCCTCTCCCACACACACGGATCCTTCACTCTCCCACACACAGACACGGAGCCTTCACTCTCCCACACACACACACGGAGCCTTCACTCTCGTAAACACACCAAGCCTTCACTTTCCCACACAGAGACACGGAGCCTTCACTCTCCCACACACACGGAGTCTTCAGTCTCCCACACACACGGATCCTTCACTCTCCAGGACACACGGAGCCTTCCATCTCACATACACACACACGGAGACTTCACTCTCCCATACACACACACACGGAGCATTCAATCTCCCACACACACACAAGGAGACTTCAATCTCCCACACACGGAGCCGTCATTCTCCCACACACACACACGGAGACTTCAATCTCCCATGCACGGAGCCTTCACTCTCCCACACACACACACGGAGCCTTCACTCTCCCACACACACACACACGGAGCCTTCATTCTCCCACACACACACACGGAGACTTCAATCTCCCACACACGGAGCCTTCACTCTCCCACAAACACACACGGAGCCTTCACTCTCCCACACACACACACATGGAGCCTTCACTCTCCCACACACACACACGGAGCCTTCACTCTGCCACACACACGGAGCCTTCATTCTCCCACACACATACACGGAGCCTTCACTCTCCCACACACACACACGGAGCCTTCACTCTCCCACACACACGGAGCCTTCACTCTCCCACACACAGACACGGAGCCTTCACTCTCCCACACACACGGAGCCTTCACTCTCCCACACACACGGAGACTTCACTCTCCCACACACGGAGCCTTCACTCTCCCACACATACACACGGAGACTTCACTCTCCCACACATACACACGGAGCCTTCACTCTCCCACACACACACACGGAGCCTTCACTCTCCCACACACACACACGGAGCCTTCACTCTCCCACACACACACACGGAGCCTTCACTCTCCCACACACACGGAGACTTCACTCTCCCACACACACGGAGCCTTCACTCTCCCACAAACACACACACGGAGCCTTCACTCTCCCACACACACATGGAGCCTTCACTCTCCCACACACACACACCGAGACTTCACTCTCCCACACACACACACACGGAGCCTTCACTCTCCCACACACACGGAGCCTTCACTCTCCCACACACGGAGCCTTCACTCTCCCACACACACGGAGACTTCACTCTCCCACACACACGGAGCCTTCACTCTCCCACACACACGGAGCCTTCACTCTCCCACACACACGGAGCCTTCACTCTCCCACACACACGGAGCCTTCACTCTCCCAAACACACGGAGCCTTCACTCTCCCACACACACACACACGGCGCCTTCACTCTCCCACACACACGGAGCCTTCACTCTCCCACACACACACACGGAGCCTTCACTCTCCCACACACACACACGGAGCCTTCACTCTCCCACACACACACACGGAGCCTTCACTCTCCCACACACACACACACACGGAGCCTTCACTCTACCACACACACACACACGGAGCCTTCACTCTCCCACACACACACACGGAGCCTTCTCTCTCCCACACACACACACGGAGCCTTCACTCTCCCACACACACACGGAGCCTTCACTCTCCCACACACACACACACGGAGCCTTCACTCTCCCACACACACACACACGGAGCCTTCACTCTCCCACACACACACACACGGAGCCTTCATTCTCCCACACACACACACGGAGACTTCACTCTCCGACGCACACACACGGAGCCTTCACTCTCCCACACACACGGAGCCTTCAGTCTCCCAAACACACGGAGCCTTCACTCTGCCATACACACACACGGAGCCTTCACTCTCCCACACACACGGAGCCTTCACTCACCCACACACACGGAGCCTTCACTCTCCCACACACAAACACGGAGACTTCACTCTCCCACACACAAACACGGAGACTTCACTCTCCCACTCACACACGGAGCCTTCACTCTCCCAAACACAAACACGGAGCCTTCACTCTCCCACACACACACACACACGGAGCCTTAACTCACCCTCACACACACACGGAGCCTTCATTCTCCCACACACACGGAGACTTCACTCTCACACACATACACACGGAGACTTCACTCTCTCACACACACACACGGAGACTTCACTCTCCCACACACACACACGGAGCCTTCACTCTCCCAAACACACACACGGAGACTTCACTCTCCCACACACACACACGGAGACTTCACTCTCCCACACACACACGGAGCCTTCACTCTCCCACACACCCACACACGGAGCCTTCAATCTCCCACACACACGGAGCCTTCACTCTCCCACACACACACATGGAGCCTTCACTCTCCCACACAGACGGAGCCTTAACTCTCCGACACACACACACGGAGCCTTCACTCTCCCACGCACGCGGAGCCTTCACTCTCCCTCACACACACACGGTGCCTTCACTCTCGCACACACACACACGGAGCCTTCCCTCTACCTCACAAACACACGGAACCTTCACTCTCCCACACACACACACGGAGCCTTCACTCTCCCACACACACACACGGAGCCTTCACTCTCCCACACACACGGAGACTTCACTCTCCCACACACACGGAGTCTTCACTCTCCCACAAACACGGAGACTTCCCTCTCCCACACACACACACGGAGCCTTCATTCTCCCACACACACACACGGAGCCTTCACTCTCCCACACACACACACGGAAGCTACAGTCTCCCACACACACACACGGAGCCTTCACTCTCCCACACACACGGAGCCTTCACTCTCCCACACACACGGAGCCTTCACTCTCCCAAACACACGGAGCCTTGACTCTACCACACACACACACACGGAGCCTTCACTCTCCCACACACACACACGGAGCCTTCACTCTCCCACACACACACACGGAGCCTTCACTCTCCGACGCACACACACGGAGCCTTCACTCTCCCACACACACACACGGAGCCTTCACTCTCCGACGCACATACACGGAGCCTTCACTCTCCCACACACACACACGGAGTCCTCACTCTCCCACACACAGACACGGAGCCTTCACTTTCCCACACACACGGAGCCTTCAGTCTCCCAAACACACGGAGCCTTCAATCTCCCACAGACACACACGCAGCCTTCACTCACCCACACACACGGAGCCTTCACTCTCCCACACACAAACACGGAGCCTTCACTCTCCCACTCACACACGGAGCCTTCACTCTCCCACACACACACACGGAGCCTTCACTCACCCAAACACACGGAGCCTTCACTCTCCCCCACACACACACACACACACACACACACACACGGAGCCTTCACACTCCCACACACACACACGGAGCCTTCACTCTCCCACACACACACGGAGCCTTCACTCTCCCACACACACACACGGAGCCTTCACTCTCCCACACACACGGAGACTTCACTCTCCCACACACACGGAGCCTTCACTCTCCCAAACACACGGAGCCTTCACTCTCCCACACACACACACACGGCGCCTTCACTCTCCCACACACACACACACGGAGCCTTCACTCTCCCACACACACACACGGAGCCTTCACTCTCCCACACACACACACGGAGCCTTCACTCTCCCACACACACACGGAGCCTTCACTCTCCCACACACACACACACGGAGCCTTCACTCTCCCACACACACACACACGGAGCCTTCATTCTCCCACACACACACACGGAGTCTACACTCTCCCACACACACACACGGAGCCTTCACTCTCCCACACACACGGAGCCTTCACTCTCCCAAACACACGGAGCCTTCAATCTCCCACACACACACACGGAGCCTTCACTCTGCCATACACACACACGGAGCCTTCACTCTCCCACACACACGGAGCCTTCACTCACCCACACACACGGAGCCTTCACTCTCCCACACACAAACACGGAGACTTCACTCTCCCACACACAAACACGGAGACTTCACTCTCCCACTCACACACGGAGCCTTCACTCTCCCAACACAAACACGGAGCCTTCACTCTCCCACACACACACACGGAGCCTTCACTCTCCCACTCACACACACACACACGGAGCCTTCCCTCTCCCACACACACGGATCCTTCACTCTCCCACACACAGACACGGAGCCTTCACTCTCCCACACACACACACACGGCGCCTTCACTCTCCCACACACACACACACGGAGCCTTCACTCTACCACACACACACACACGGAGCCTTCACTCTCCCACACACACACACGGAGCCTTCACTCTCCCACACACACACACGGAGCCTTCACTCTCCGACGCACACACACGGAGCCTTCACTCTCCCACACACACACACGGAGCCTTCACTCTCCGACGCACACACACGGAGCCTTCACTCTCCCACACACACACACGGAGTCCTCACTCTCCCACACACACACACGGAGCCTTCACTCTCCCACACACACGGAGCCTTCAGTCTCCCAAACACACGGAGCCTTCAATCTCCCACACACACACACGGAGCCTTCACTCACCCACACACACGGAGCCTTCACTCTCCCACACACAAACACGGAGCCTTCACTCTCCCACTCACACACGGAGCCTTCACTCTCCCACACACACACACGGAGCCTTCACTCACCCACACACACGGAGCCTTCACTCTCCCCCACACACACACACACACACACACACACACACACACGGAGCCTTCACTCTCCCACACACACACACGGAGCCTTCACTCTCCCACACACACACACGGAGACTTCACTCTCCCACACACACACACGGAGCCTTCACTCTCCCAAACACACACACGGAGACTTCACTCTCCCACACACACACACGGAGACTTCACTCTCCCACACACACACGGAGCCTTCACTCTCCCACACACCCACACACGGAGCCTTCAATCTCCCACACACACGGAGCCTTCACTCTCCCACACACACACATGGAGCCTTCACTCTCCCACACAGACGGAGCCTTAACTCTCCGACACACACACACGGAGCCTTCACTCTCCCACGCACGCGGAGCCTTCACTCTCCCTCACACACACACGGTGCCTTCACTCTCGCACACACACACACGGAGCCTTCCCTCTACCTCACAAACACACGGAACCTTCACTCTCCCACACACACACACGGAGCCTTCACTCTCCCACACACACACACGGAGCCTTCACTCTCCCAAACACACGGAGACTTCACTCTCCCACACACACGGAGTCTTCACTCTCCCACAAACACGGAGACTTCCCTCTCCCACACACACACACGGAGCCTTCATTCTCCCACACACACACACGGAGCCTTCACTCTCCCACACACACACACGGAAGCTACAGTCTCCCACACACACACACGGAGCCTTCACTCTCCCACACACACGGAGCCTTCACTCTCCCACACACACGGAGCCTTCACTCTCCCAAACACCCGGAGCCTTCACTCTCCCACACACACACACACGGCGCCTTCACTCTCCCACACACACACACACGGAGCCTTGACTCTACCACACACACACACACGGAGCCTTCACTCTCCCACACACACACACGGAGCCTTCACTCTCCCACACACACACACGGAGCCTTCACTCTCCGACGCACACACACGGAGCCTTCACTCTCCCACACACACACACGGAGCCTTAACTCTCCGACGCACACACACGGAGCCTTCACTCTCCCACACACACACACGGAGTCCTCACTCTCCCACACACACACACGGAGCCTTCACTTTCCCACACACACGGAGCCTTCAGTCTCCCAAACACACGGAGCCTTCAATCTCCCACACACACACACGGAGCCTTCACTCACCCACACACAGGGAGCCTTCACTCTCCCACACACAAACACGGAGCCTTCACTCTCCCACTCACACACGGAGCCTTCACTCTCCCACACACACACACGGAGCCTTCACTCACCCACACACACGGAGCCTTCACTCTCCCCCACACACACACACACACACACACACACACACGGAGCCTTCACTCTCCCACACACACACACGGAGCCTTCACTCTCCCACACACACACGGAGCCTTCACTCTCCCACACACACACGGAGCCTTCACTCTCCCAAACACACGGAGCCTTCACTCTCCCACACACACACACACGGCGCCTTCACTCTCCCACACACACACACACGGAGCCTTCACTCTCCCACACACACACACGGAGGCTTCACTCTCCCACACACACACACGGAGCCTTCACTCTCCCACACACACACGGAGCCTTCACTCTCCCACACACACACACACGGAGCCTTCACTCTCCCACACACACACACACGGAGCCTTCATTCTCCCACACACACACACGGAGTCTACACTCTCCCACACACACACACGGAGCCTTCACTCTCCCACACACACGGAGCCTTCAGTCTCCCAAACACACGGAGCCTTCAATCTCCCACACACACACACGGAGCCTTCACTCTGCCATACACACACACGGAGCCTTCACTCTCCCACACACACGGAGCCTTCACTCACCCACACACACGGAGCCTTCACTCTCCCACACACAAACACGGAGACTTCACTCTCCCACACACAAACACGGAGACTTCACTCTCCCACTCACACACGGAGCCTTCACTCTCCCAACACAAACACGGAGCCTTCACTCTCCCACACACACACACGGAGCCTTCACTCTCCCACTCACACACACACACACGGAGCCTTCCCTCTCCCACACACACGGATCCTTCACTCTCCCACACACAGACACGGAGCCTTCACTCTCCCACACACACACACACGGCGCCTTCACTCTCCCACACACACACACACGGAGCCTTCACTCTACCACACACACACACACGGAGCCTTCACTCTCCCACACACACACACGGAGCCTTCACTCTCCCACACACACACACGGAGCCTTCACTCTCCGACGCACACACACGGAGCCTTCACTCTCCAACACACACACACGGAGCCTTCACTCTCCGACGCACACACACGGAGCCTTCACTCTCCCACACACACACACGGAGTCCTCACTCTCCCACACACACACACGGAGCCTTCACTCTCCCACACACACGGAGCCTTCAGTCTCCCAAACACACGGAGCCTTCAATCTCCCACACACACACACGGAGCCTTCACTCACCCACACACACGGAGCCTTCACTCTCCCACACACAAACACGGAGCCTTCACTCTCCCACTCACACACGGAGCCTTCACTCTCCCACACACACACACGGAGCCTTCACTCACCCACACACACGGAGCCTTCACTCTCCCCCACACACACACACACACACACACACACACACACGGAGCCTTCACTCTCCCACACACACACACGGAGCCTTCACTCTCCCACACACACACGGAGCCTTCACTCTCCCACACACACACACGGAGCCTTCACTCTCCCACACACACGGAGCCTTCACTCTCCCACACACACGGAGCCTTCACTCTCCCACACACACACACACGGCGCCTTCACTCTCCCACACACACACACACGGAGCCTTCACTCTACCACACACACACACACGGAGCCTTCACTCTCCCACACACACACACGGAGCCTTCACTCTCCCACACACACACACGGAGCCTTCACTCTCCCACACAAACACGGAGCCTTCACTCTCCCACACACACACACACGGAGCCTTCATTCTCCCACACACACACACGGAGTGTACACTCTCCCACACACACACACGGAGCCTTCACTCTCCCACACACACGGAGCCTTCAGTCTCCCAAACACACGGAGCCTTCAATCTCCCACACACACACACGGAGCCTTCACTCTGCCATACACACACACGGAGCCTTCACTCTCCCACACACACGGAGCCTTCACTCTCCCACACACACGGAGCCTTCACTCTCCCACACACACACACGGAGCCTTCACTCACCCACACACACGGAGCCTTCACTCTCCCACACACAAACACGGAGACTTCACTCTCCCACACACAAACACGGAGACTTCACTCTCCCACTCACACACGGAGCCTTCACTCTCCCAAACACAAACACGGAGCCTTCACTCTCCCACACACACACACGGAGCCTTCACTCTCCCACTCACACACACACACACGGAGCCTTCCCTCTCCCACACACACGGATCCTTCACTCTCCCACACACAGACACGGAGCCTTCACTCTCCCACACACACACACGGAGCCTTCACTCTCGCAAACACACCAAGCCTTCACTTTCCCACACAGAGACACGGAGCCTTCACTCTCCCACACACACGGAGTCTTCAGTCTCCCACACACACGGATCCTTCACTCTCCAGGACACACGGAGCCTTCCATCTCACATACACACACACGGAGACTTCACTCTCCCATACACACACACACGGAGCATTCAATCTCCCACACACACACAAGGAGACTTCAATCTCCCACACACGGAGCCGTCATTCTCCCACACACACACACGGAGACTTCAATCTCCCACACACGGAGCCTTCACTCTCCCACACACACACACGGAGCCTTCACTCTCCCACACACACACACACGGAGACTTCATTCTCCCACACACACACACGGAGACTTCAATCTCCCACACACGGAGCCTTCACTCTCCCACAAACACACACGGAGCCTTCACTCTCCCACACACACACACATGGAGCCTTCACTCTCCCACACACACACACGGAGCCTTCACTCTGCCACGCACACGGAGCCTTCATTCTCCCACACACATACACGGAGCCTTCACTCTCCCACACACACACACGGAGCCTTCACTCTCCCACACACACGGAGCCTTCACTCTCCCACACACAGACACGGAGCCTTCACTCTCCCACACACACGGAGCCTTCACTCTCCCACACACACGGAGACTTCACTCTCCCACACACGGAGCCTTCACTCTCCCACACATACACACGGAGACTTCACTCTCCCACACATACACACGGAGCCTTCACTCTCCCACACACACACACGGAGCCTTCACTCTCCCACACACACACACGGAGCCTTCACTCTCCCACACACACACACGGAGCCTTCACTCTCCCACACACACGGAGCCTTCACTCTCCCACACACACGGAGCCTTCACTCTCCCAAACACACGGAGCCTTCACTCTCCCACACACACACACACGGCGCCTTCACTCTCCCACACACACGGAGCCTTCACTCTCCCACACACACACACGGAGCCTTCACTCTCCCACACACACACACGGAGCCTTCACTCTCCCACACACACACACGGAGCCTTCACTCTCCCACACACACACACACACGGAGCCTTCACTCTACCACACACACACACACGGAGCCTTCACTCTCCCACACACACACACGGAGCCTTCACTCTCCCACACACACACACGGAGCCTTCACTCTCCCACACACACACGGAGCCTTCACTCTCCCACACACACACACACGGAGCCTTCACTCTCCCACACACACACACACGGAGCCTTCACTCTCCCACACACACACACACGGAGCCTTCATTCTCCCACACACACACACGGAGACTTCACTCTCCGACGCACACACACGGAGCCTTCACTCTCCCACACACACGGAGCCTTCAGTCTCCCAAACACACGGAGCCTTCACTCTGCCATACACACACACGGAGCCTTCACTCTCCCACACACACGGAGCCTTCACTCACCCACACACACGGAGCCTTCACTCTCCCACACACAAACACGGAGACTTCACTCTCCCACACACAAACACGGAGACTTCACTCTCCCACTCACACACGGAGCCTTCACTCTCCCAAACACAAACACGGAGCCTTCACTCTCCCACACACACACACGGAGCCTTCACTCTCCCACACACACACACACACGGAGACTTAACTCACCCTCACACACACACGGAGCCTTCATTCTCCCACACACACGGAGACTTCACTCTCACACACATACACACGGAGCCTTCACTCTCCCACACACACACACGGAGCCTTCACTCTCCCACACACACACACGGAGCCTTCACTCTCCCACACACACACACGGAGCCTTCACTCTCCCACACACACACACACACGGAGCCTTCACTCTACCACACACACACACACGGTGCCTTCACTCTCCCACACACACACACGGAGCCTTCACTCTCCCACACACACACACGGAGCCTTCACTCTCCCACACACACACGGAGCCTTCACTCTCCCACACACACACACACGGAGCCTTCACTCTCCCACACACACACACACGGAGCCTTCACTCTCCCACACACACACACACGGAGCCTTCATTCTCCCACACACACACACGGAGACTTCACTCTCCGACGCACACACACGGAGCCTTCACTCTCCCACACACACGGAGCCTTCAGTCTCCCAAACACACGGAGCCTTCACTCTGCCATACACACACACACGGAGCCTTCACTCTCTCACACACACACACGGAGACTTCACTCTCCCACACACACACACACACGGAGCCTTCACTCTACCACACACACACACACGGAGCCTTCACTCTCTCACACACACACACGGAGACTTCACTCTCCCACACACACACACGGAGCCTTCACTCTCCCAAACACACACACGGAGACTTCACTCTCCCACACACACACACGGAGACTTCACTCTCCCACACACACACGGAGCCTTCACTCTCCCACACACACACACACGGAGCCTTCAATCTCCCACACACACGGAGCCTTCAGTCTCCCACACACACACATGGAGCCTTCACTCTCCCACACAGACGGAGCCTTAACTCTCCGACACACACACACGGAGCCTTCACTCTCCCACGCACGCGGAGCCTTCACTCTCCCTCACACACACACGGTGCCTTCACTCTCGCACACACACACACGGAGCCTTCCCTCTACCTCACAAACACACGGAACCTTCACTCTCCCACACACACACACGGAGCCTTCACTCTCCCACACACACACACGGAGCCTTCACTCTCCCACACACACGGAGACTTCACTCTCCCACACACACGGAGTCTTCACTCTCCCACAAACACGGAGACTTCCCTCTCCCACACACACACACGGAGCCTTCATTCTCCCACACACACACACGGAGCCTTCACTCTCCCACACACACACACGGAAGCTACAGTCTCCCACACACACACACGGAGCCTTCACTCTCCCACACACACGGAGCCTTCACTCTCCCACACACACGGAGCCTTCATTCTCCCAAACACACGGAGCCTTCACTCTCCCACACACACACACACGGCGCCTTCACTCTCCCACACACACACACACGGAGCCTTCACTCTACCACACACACACACACGGAGCCTTCACTCTCCCACACACACACACGGAGCCTTCACTCTCCCACACACACACACGGAGCCTTCACTCTCCGACGCACACACACGGAGCCTTCACTCTCCCACACACACACACGGAGCCTTCACTCTCCGACGCACACACACGGAGCCTTCACTCTCCCACACACACACACGGAGTCCTCACTCTCCCACACACACACACGGAGCCTTCACTCTCCCACACACACGGAGCCTTCAGTCTCCCAAACACACGGAGCCTTCAATCTCCCACACACACACACGGAGCCTTCACTCACCCACACACACGGAGCCTTCACTCTCCCACACACACACACGGAGCCTTCACTCACCCACACACACGGAGCCTTCACTCTCCCACACACAAACACGGAGCCTTCACTCTCCCACTCACACACGGAGCCTTCACTCTCCCACACACACACACGGAGCCTTCACTCACCCACACACACGGAGCCTTCACTCTCCCCCACACACACACACACACACACACACACACACACACGGAGCCTTCACTCTCCCACACTCACACACGGAGCCTTCACTCTCCCACACACACACGGAGCCTTCACTCTCCCACACACACACACGGAGCCTTCACTCTCCCACACACACGGAGCCTTCACTCTCCCACACACACGGAGCCTTCACTCTCCCACACACACACACACGGCGCCTTCACTCTCCCACACACACACACACGGAGCCTTCACTCTACCACACACACACACACGGAGCCTTCACTCTCCCACACACACACACGGAGCCTTCACTCTCCCACACACACACACGGAGCCTTCACTCTCCCACACACACACGGAGCCTTCACTCTCCCACACACACACACACGGAGCCTTCACTCTCCCACACACACACACACGGAGCCTTCATTCTCCCACACACACACACGGAGTCTACACTCTCCCACACACACACACGGAGCCTTCACTCTCCCACACACACGGAGCCTTCAGTCTCCCAACCACACGGAGCCTTCAATCTCCCACACACACACACGGAGCCTTCACTCTGCCATACACACACACGGAGCCTTCACTCTCCCACACACACGGAGCCTTCACTCTCCCACACACACGGAGCCTTCACTCTCCCACACACACACACGGAGCCTTCACTCACCCACACACACGGAGCCTTCACTCTCCCACACACAAACACGGAGACTTCACTCTCCCACACACAAACACGGAGACTTCACTCTCCCACTCACACACGGAGCCTTCACTCTCCAAACACAAACACGGAGCCTTCACTCTCCCACACACACACACGGAGCCTTCACTCTCCCACTCACACACACACACACGGAGCCTTCCCTCTCCCACACACACGGATCCTTCACTCTCCCACACACAGACACGGAGCCTTCACTCTCCCACACACACACACGGAGCCTTCACTCTCGCAAACACACCAAGCCTTCACTTTCCCACACAGAGACACGGAGCCTTCACTCTCCCACACACACGGAGTCTTCAGTCTCCCACACACACGGATCCTTCACTCTCCAGGACACACGGAGCCTTCCATCTCACATACACACACACGGAGACTTCACTCTCCCATACACACACACACGGAGCATTCAATCTCCCACACACACACAAGGAGACTTCAATCTCCCACACACGGAGCCGTCATTCTCCCACACACACACACACGGAGACTTCAATCTCCCACACACGGAGCCTTCACTCTCCCACACACACACACGGAGCCTTCACTCTCCCACAAACACACACACGGAGCCTTCATTCTCCCACACACACACACGGAGACTTCAATCTCCCACACACGGAGCCTTCACTCTCCCACAAACACACACGGAGCCTTCACTCTCCCACACACACACACATGGAGCCTTCACTCTCCCACACACACACACGGAGCCTTCACTCTGCCACACACACGGAGCCTTCATTCTCCCACACACATACACGGAGCCTTCACTCTCCCACACACACACACGGAGCCTTCACTCTCCCACACACACGGAGCCTTCACTCTCCCACACACAGACACGGAGCCTTCACTCTCCCACACACACGGAGCCTTCACTCTCCCACACACACGGAGACTTCACTCTCCCACACACGGAGCCTTCACTCTCCCACACATACACACGGAGACTTCACTCTCCCACACATACACACGGAGCCTTCACTCTCCCACACACACACACGGAGCCTTCACTCTCCCACACACACACACGGAGCCTTCACTCTCCCACACACACACACGGAGCCTTCACTCTCCCACACACACGGAGACTTCACTCTCCCACACACACGGAGCCTTCACTCTCCCACAAACACACACACGGAGCCTTCACTCTCCCACACACACATGGAGCCTTCACTCTCCCACACACACACACCGAGACTTCACTCTCCCACACACACACACACGGAGCCTTCACTCTCCCACACACATGGAGCCTTCACTCTCCCACACACGGAGCCTTCACTCTCCCACACACACGGAGACTTCACTCTCCCACACACACGGAGCCTTCACTCTCCCACACACACGGAGCCTTCACTCTCCCACACACACGGAGCCTTCACTCTCCCACACACACGGAGCCTTCACTCTCCCAAACACACGGAGCCTTAACTCTCCCACACACACACACACGGCGCCTTCACTCTCCCACACACACGGAGCCTTCACTCTCCCACACACACACACGGAGCCTTCACTCTCCCACACACACACACGGAGCCTTCACTCTCCCACACACACACACGGAGCCTTCACTCTCCCACACACACACACACACGGAGCCTTCACTCTACCACACACACACACACGGAGCCTTCACTCTCCCACACACACACACGGAGCCTTCACTCTCCCACACACACACACGGAGCCTTCACTCTCCCACACACACACGGAGCCTTCACTCTCCCACACACACACACACGGAGCCTTCACTCTCCCACACACACACACACGGAGCCTTCACTCTCCCACACACACACACACGGAGCCTTCATTCTCCCACACACACACACGGAGACTTCACTCTCCGACGCACACACACGGAGCCTTCACTCTCCCACACACACGGAGCCTTCAGTCTCCCAAACACACGGAGCCTTCACTCTGCCATACACACACACGGAGCCTTCACTCTCCCACACACACGGAGCCTTCACTCACCCACACACACGGAGCCTTCACTCTCCCACACACAAACACGGAGACTTCACTCTCCCACACACAAACACGGAGACTTCACTCTCCCACTCACACACGGAGCCTTCACTCTCCCAAACACAAACACGGAGCCTTCACTCTCCCACACACACACACGGAGCCTTCACTCTCCCACACACACACACACACGGAGCCTTAACTCACCCTCACACACACACGGAGCCTTCATTCTCCCACACACACGGAGACTTCACTCTCACACACATACACACGGAGACTTCACTCTCTCACACACACACACGGAGACTTCACTCTCCCACACACACACACGGAGCCTTCACTCTCCCAAACACTCACACGGAGACTTCACTCTCCCACACACACACACGGAGACTTCACTCTCCCACACACACACGGAGCCTTCACTCTCCCACACACACACACACGGAGCCTTCAATCTCCCACACACACGGAGCCTTCAGTCTCCCACACACACACATGGAGCCTTCACTCTCCCACACAGACGGAGCCTTAACTCTCCGACACACACACACGGAGCCTTCACTCTCCCACGCACGCGGAGCCTTCACTCTCCCTCACACACACACGGTGCCTTCACTCTCGCACACACACACACGGAGCCTTCCCTCTACCTCACAAACACACGGAACCTTCACTCTCCCACACACACACACGGAGCCTTCACTCTCCCACACACACACACGGAGCCTTCACTCTCCCACACACACGGAGACTTCACTCTCCCACACACACGGAGTCTTCACTCTCCCACAAACACGGAGACTTCCCTCTCCCACACACACACACGGAGCCTTCATTCTCCCACACACACACACGGAGCCTTCACTCTCCCACACACACACACGGAAGCTACAGTCTCCCACACACACACACGGAGCCTTCACTCTCCCACACACACGGAGCCTTCACTCTCCCACACACACGGAGCCTTCATTCTCCCAAACACACGGAGCCTTCACTCTCCCACACACACACACACGGCGCCTTCACTCTCCCACACACACACACACGGAGCCTTCACTCTACCACACACACACACACGGAGCCTTCACTCTCCCACACACACACACGGAGCCTTCACTCTCCCACACACACACACGGAGCCTTCACTCTCCGACGCACACACACGGAGCCTTCACTCTCCCACACACACACACGGAGCCTTCACTCTCCGACGCACACACACGGAGCCTTCACTCTCCCACACACACACACGGAGCCTTCACTCTCCCACACACACGGAGCCTTCAGTCTCCCAAACACACGGAGCCTTCAATCTCCCACACACACACACGGAGCCATCACTCACCCACACACACGGAGCCTTCACTCTCCCACACACAAACACGGAGCCTTCACTCTCCCACTCACACACGGAGCCTTCACTCTCCCACACACACACACGGAGCCTTCACTCACCCACACACACGGAGCCTTCACTCTCCCCCACACACACACACACACACACACACACACACACGGAGCCTTCACTCTCCCACACACACACACGGAGCCTTCACTCTCCCACACACACACGGAGCCTTCACTCTCCCACACACACACACGGAGCCTTCACTCTCCCACACACACGGAGCCTTCACTCTCCCACACACACGGAGCCTTCACTCTCCCAAACACACGGAGCCTTCACTCTCCCACACACACACACACGGCGCCTTCACTCTCCCACACACACACACACGGAGCCTTCACTCTACCACACACACACACACGGAGCCTTCACTCTCCCACACACACACACGGAGCCTTCACTCTCCCACACACACACAGGGAGCCTTCACTCTCCCACACACACACGGAGCCTTCACTCTCCCACACACACATACACGGAGCCTTCACTCTCCCACACACACACACATGGAGCCTTCATTCTCCCACACACACACATGGAGTCTACACTCTCCCACACACACACACGGAGCCTTCACTCTCCCACACACACGGAGCCTTCAGTCTCCCTAACACACGGAGCCTTCAATCTCCCACACACACACACGGAGCCTTCACTCTGCCATACACACACACGGAGCCTTCACTCTCCCACACACACGGAGCCTTCACTCACCCACACACACGGAGCCTTCACTCTCCCACACACAAACACGGAGACTTCACTCTCCCACACACTAACACGGAGACTTCACTCTCCCACTCACACACGGAGCCTTCACTCTCCCAAACACAAACACGGAGCATTCACTCTCCCACACACACACACGGAGCCTTCACTCTCCCACACACACACACACACACACGGAGCCTTAACTCACCCTCACACACACACGGAGACTTCATTCTCCCACACACACGGAGCCTTCACTCTCACACACACACACACGGAGACTTCACTCTCCCACACACACACACGGAGACTTCACTCTCCCACACACACACGGAGACTTCACTCTCCCACACACACACACGGAGCCTTCACTCTCCCAAACACACACACGGAGACTTCACTCTCCCACACACACACACGGAGACTTCACTCTCCCACACACACACGGAGCCTTCACTCTCCCACACACCCACACACGGAGCCTTCAATCTCCCACACACACGGAGCCTTCACTCTCCCACACACACACATGGAGCCTTCACTCTCCCACACAGACGGAGCCTTAACTCTCCGACACACACACACGGAGCCTTCACTCTCCCACGCACGCGGAGCCTTCACTCTCCCTCACACACACACGGTGCCTTCACTCTCGCACACACACACACGGAGCCTTCCCTCTACCTCACAAACACACGGAACCTTCACTCTCCCACACACACACACGGAGCCTTCACTCTCCCACACACACACACGGAGCCTTCACTCTCCCAAACACACGGAGACTTCACTCTCCCACACACACGGAGTCTTCACTCTCCCACAAACACGGAGACTTCCCTCTCCCACACACACACACGGAGCCTTCATTCTCCCACACACACACACGGAGCCTTCACTCTCCCACACACACACACGGAAGCTACAGTCTCCCACACACACACACGGAGCCTTCACTCTCCCACACACACGGAGCCTTCACTCTCCCACACACACGGAGCCTTCACTCTCCCAAACACCCGGAGCCTTCACTCTCCCACACACACACACACGGCGCCTTCACTCTCCCACACACACACACACGGAGCCTTGACTCTACCACACACACACACACGGAGCCTTCACTCTCCCACACACACACACGGAGCCTTCACTCTCCCACACACACACACGGAGCTTTCACTCTCCGACGCACACACACGGAGCCTTCACTCTCCCACACACACACACGGAGCCTTAACTCTCCGACGCACACACACGGAGCCTTCACTCTCCCACACACACACACGGAGTCCTCACTCTCCCACACACACACACGGAGCCTTCACTTTCCCACACACACGGAGCCTTCAGTCTCCCAAACACACGGAGCCTTCAATCTCCCACACACACACACGGAGCCTTCACTCACCCACACACAGGGAGCCTTCACTCTCCCACACACAAACACGGAGCCTTCACTCTCCCACTCACACACGGAGCCTTCACTCTCCCACACACACACACGGAGCCTTCACTCACCCACACACACGGAGCCTTCACTCTCCCCCACACACACACACACACACACACACACACGGAGCCTTCACTCTCCCACACACACACACGGAGCCTTCACTCTCCCACACACACACGGAGCCTTCACTCTCCCACACACACACGGAGCCTTCACTCTCCCAAACACACGGAGCCTTCACTCTCCCACACACACACACACGGCGCCTTCACTCTCCCACACACACACACACGGAGCCTTCACTCTCCCACACACACACACGGAGCCTTCACTCTCCCACACACACACACGGAGCCTTCACTCTCCCACACACACACGGAGCCTTCACTCTCCCACACACACACACACGGAGCCTTCACTCTCCCACACACACACACACGGAGCCTTCATTCTCCCACACACACACACGGAGTCTACACTCTCCCACACACACACACGGAGCCTTCACTCTCCCACACACACGGAGCCTTCAGTCTCCCAAACACACGGAGCCTTCAATCTCCCACACACACACACGGAGCCTTCGCTCTGCCATACACACACACGGAGCCTTCACTCTCCCACACACACGGAGCCTTCACTCACCCACACACACGGAGCCTTCACTCTCCCACACACAAACACGGAGACTTCACTCTCCCACACACAAACACGGAGACTTCACTCTCCCACTCACACACGGAGCCTTCACTCTCCCAACACAAACACGGAGCCTTCACTCTCCCACACACACACACGGAGCCTTCACTCTCCCACTCACACACACACACACGGAGCCTTCCCTCTCCCACACACACGGATCCTTCACTCTCCCACACACAGACACGGAGCCTTCACTCTCCCACACACACACACACGGCGCCTTCACTCTCCCACACACACACACACGGAGCCTTCACTCTACCACACACACACACACGGAGCCTTCACTCTCCCACACACACACACGGAGCCTTCACTCTCCCACACACACACACGTAGCCTTCACTCTCCGACGCACACACACGGAGCCTTCACTCTCCAACACACACACACGGAGCCTTCACTCTCCGACGCACACACACGGAGCCTTCACTCTCCCACACACACACACGGAGTCCTCACTCTCCCACACACACACACGGAGCCTTCAATCTCCCACACACACGGAGCCTTCAGTCTCCCAAACACACGGAGCCTTCAATCTCCCACACACACACACGGAGCCTTCACTCACCCACACACACGGAGCCTTCACTCTCCCACACACAAACACGGAGCCTTCACTCTCCCACTCACACACGGAGCCTTCACTCTCCCACACACACACACGGAGCCTTCACTCACCCACACACACGGAGCCTTCACTCTCCCCCACACACACACACACACACACACACACACACACGGAGCCTTCACTCTCCCACACACACACACGGAGCCTTCACTCTCCCACACACACACGGAGCCTTCACTCTCCCACACACACACACGGAGCCTTCACTCTCCCACACACACGGAGCCTTCACTCTCCCACACACACGGAGCCTTCACTCTCCCACACACACACACACGGCGCCTTCACTCTCCCACACACACACACACGGAGCCTTCACTCTACCACACACACACACACGGAGCCTTCACTCTCCCACACACACACACGGAGCCTTCACTCTCCCACACACACACACGGAGCCTTCACTCTCCCACACACACACGGAGCCTTCACTCTCCCACACACACACACACGGAGCCTTCATTCTCCCACACACAGACACGGAGTCTACACTCTCCCACACACACACACGGAGCCTTCACTCTCCCACACACACGGAGCCTTCAGACTCCCAAACACACGGAGCCTTCAATCTCCCACACACACACACGGAGCCTTCACTCTGCCATACACACACACGGAGCCTTCACTCTCCCACACACACGGAGCCTTCACTCTCCCACACACACGGAGCCTTCACTCTCCCACACACACACACGGAGCCTTCACTCACCCACACACACGGAGCCTTCACTCTCCCACACACAAACACGGAGACTTCACTCTCCCACACACAAACACGGAGACTTCACTCTCCCACTCACACACGGAGCCTTCACTCTCCCAAACACAAACACGGAGCCTTCACTCTCCCACACACACACACGGAGCCTTCACTCTCCCACTCACACACACACACACGGAGCCTTCCCTCTCCCACACACACGGATCCTTCACTCTCCCACACACACACACGGAGCCTTCACTCTCGCAAACACACCAAGCCTTCACTTTCCCACACAGAGACACGGAGCCTTCACTCTCCCACACACACGGAGTCTTCAGTCTCCCACACACACGGATCCTTCACTCTCCAGGACACACGGAGCCTTCCATCTCACATACACACACACGGAGACTTCACTCTCCCATACACACACACACGGAGCATTCAATCTCCCACACACACACAAGGAGACTTCAATCTCCCACACACGGAGCCGTCATTCTCCCACACACACACACGGAGACTTCAATCTCCCACACACGGAGCCTTCACTCTCCCACACACACACACGGAGCCTTCACTCTCCCACACACACACACACGGAGCCTTCATTCTCCCACACACACACACGGAGACTTCAATCTCCCACACACGGAGCCTTCACTCTCCCACAAACACACACGGAGCCTTCACTCTCCCACACACACACACATGGAGCCTTCACTCTCCCACACACACACACGGAGCCTTCACTCTGCCACACACACGGAGCCTTCATTCTCCCACACACATACACGGAGCCTTCACTCTCCCACACACACACACGGAGCCTTCACTCTCCCACACACACGGAGCCTTCACTCTCCCACACACAGACACGGAGCCTTCACTCTCCCACACACACGGAGCCTTCACTCTCCCACACACACGGAGACTTCACTCTCCCACACACGGAGCCTTCACTCTCCCACACATACACACGGAGACTTCACTCTCCCACACATACACACGGAGCCTTCACTCTCCCACACACACACACGGAGCCTTCACTCTCCCACACACACACACGGAGCCTTCACTCTCCCACACACACACACGGAGCCTTCACTCTCCCACACACACGGAGACTTCACTCTCCCACACACACGGAGCCTTCACTCTCCCACAAACACACACACGGAGCCTTCACTCTCCCACACACACATGGAGCCTTCACTCTCCCACACACACACACCGAGACTTCACTCTCCCACACACACACACACGGAGCCTTCACTCTCCCACACACACGGAGCCTTCACTCTCCCACACACGGAGCCTTCACTCTCCCACACACACGGAGACTTCACTCTCCCACACACACGGAGCCTTCACTCTCCCACACACACGGAGCCTTCACTCTCCCACACACACGGAGCCTTCACTCTCCCACACACACGGAGCCTTCACTCTCCCAAACACACGGAGCCTTCACTCTCCCACACACACACACACGGCGCCTTCACTCTCCCACACACACGGAGCCTTCACTCTCCCACACACACACACGGAGCCTTCACTCTCCCACACACACACACGGAGCCTTCACTCTCCCACACACACACACGGAGCCTTCACTCTCCCACACACACACACACACGGAGCCTTCACTCTACCACACACACACACACGGAGCCTTCACTCTCCCACACACACACACGGAGCCTTCACTCTCCCACACACACACACGGAGCCTTCACTCTCCCACACACACACGGAGCCTTCACTCTCCCACACACACACACACGGAGCCTTCACTCTCCCACACACACACACACGGAGCCTTCACTCTCCCACACACACACACACGGAGCCTTCATTCTCCCACACACACACACGGAGACTTCACTCTCCGACGCACACACACGGAGCCTTCACTCTCCCACACACACGGAGCCTTCAGTCTCCCAAACACACGGAGCCTTCACTCTGCCATACACACACACGGAGCCTTCACTCTCCCACACACACGGAGCCTTCACTCACCCACACACACGGAGCCTTCACTCTCCCACACACAAACACGGAGACTTCACTCTCCCACACACAAACACGGAGACTTCACTCTCCCACTCACACAAGGAGCCTTCACTCTCCCAAACACAAACACGGAGCCTTCACTCTCCCACACACACACACGGAGCCTTCACTCTCCCACACACACACACACACGGAGCCTTAACTCACCCTCACACACACACGGAGCCTTCATTCTCCCACACACACGGAGACTTCACTCTCACACACATACACACGGAGCCTTCACTCTCCCACACACACACACGGAGCCTTCACTCTCCCACACACACACACGGAGCCTTCACTCTCCCACACACACACACGGAGCCTTCACTCTCCCACACACACACACACACGGAGCCTTCACTCTACCACACACACACACACGGAGCCTTCACTCTCCCACACACACACACGGAGCCTTCACTCTCCCACACACACACACGGAGCCTTCACTCTCCCACACACACACGGAGCCTTCACTCTCCCACACACACACACACGGAGCCTTCACTCTCCCACACACACACACACGGAGCCTTCACTCTCCCACACACACACACACGGAGCCTTCATTCTCCCACACACACACACGGAGACTTCACTCTCCGACGCACACACACGGAGCCTTCACTCTCCCACACACACGGAGCCTTCAGTCTCCCAAACACACGGAGCCTTCACTCTGCCATACACACACACACGGAGCCTTCACTCTCTCACACACACACACGGAGACTTCACTCTCCCACACACACACACACACGGAGCCTTCACTCTACCACACACACACACACGGAGCCTTCACTCTCTCACACACACACACGGAGACTTCACTCTCCCACACACACACACGGAGCCTTCACTCTCCCAAACACACACACGGAGACTTCACTCTCCCACACACACACACGGAGACTTCACTCTCCCACACACACACGGAGCCTTCACTCTCCCACACACACACACACGGAGCCTTCAATCTCCCACACACACGGAGCCTTCAGTCTCCCACACACACACATGGAGCCTTCACTCTCCCACACAGACGGAGCCTTAACTCTCCGACACACACACACGGAGCCTTCACTCTCCCACGCACGCGGAGCCTTCACTCTCCCTCACACACACACGGTGCCTTCACTCTCGCACACACACACACGGAGCCTTCCCTCTACCTCACAAACACACGGAACCTTCACTCTCCCACACACACACACGGAGCCTTCACTCTCCCACACACACACACGGAGCCTTCACTCTCCCACACACACGGAGACTTCACTCTCCCACACACACGGAGTCTTCACTCTCCCACAAACACGGAGACTTCCCTCTCCCACACACACACACGGAGCCTTCATTCTCCCACACACACACACGGAGCCTTCACTCTCCCACACACACACACGGAAGCTACAGTCTCCCACACACACACACGGAGCCTTCACTCTCCCACACACACGGAGCCTTCACTCTCCCACACACACGGAGCCTTCATTCTCCCAAACACACGGAGCCTTCACTCTCCCACACACACACACACGGCGCCTTCACTCTCCCACACACACACACACGGAGCCTTCACTCTACCACACACACACACACGGAGCCTTCACTCTCCCACACACACACACGGAGCCTTCACTCTCCCACACACACACACGGAGCCTTCACTCTCCGACGCACACACACGGAGCCTTCACTCTCCCACACACACACACGGAGCCTTCACTCTCCGACGCACACACACGGAGCCTTCACTCTCCCACACACACACACGGAGTCCTCACTCTCCCACACACACACACGGAGCCTTCACTCTCCCACACACACGGAGCCTTCAGTCTCCCAAACACACGGAGCCTTCAATCTCCCACACACACACACGGAGCCTTCACTCACCCACACACACGGAGCCTTCACTCTCCCACACACACACACGGAGCCTTCACTCACCCACACACACGGAGCCTTCACTCTCCCACACACAAACACGGAGCCTTCACTCTCCCACTCACACACGGAGCCTTCACTCTCCCACACACACACACGGAGCCTTCACTCACCCACACACACGGAGCCTTCACTCTCCCCCACACACACACACACACACACACACACACACACACGGAGCCTTCACTCTCCCACACTCACACACGGAGCCTTCACTCTCCCACACACACACGGAGCCTTCACTCTCCCACACACACACACGGAGCCTTCACTCTCCCACACACACGGAGCCTTCACTCTCCCACACACACGGAGCCTTCACTCTCCCACACACACACACACGGCGCCTTCACTCTCCCACACACACACACACGGAGCCTTCACTCTACCACACACACACACACGGAGCCTTCACTCTCCCACACACACACACGGAGCCTTCACTCTCCCACACACACACACGGAGCCTTCACTCTCCCACACACACACGGAGCCTTCACTCTCCCACACACACACACACGGAGCCTTCACTCTCCCACACACACACACACGGAGCCTTCATTCTCCCACACACACACACGGAGTCTACACTCTCCCACACACACACACGGAGCCTTCACTCTCCCACACACACGGAGCCTTCAGTCTCCCAACCACACGGAGCCTTCAATCTCCCACACACACACACGGAGCCTTCACTCTGCCATACACACACACGGAGCCTTCACTCTCCCACACACACGGAGCCTTCACTCTCCCACACACACGGAGCCTTCACTCTCCCACACACACACACGGAGCCTTCACTCACCCACACACACGGAGCCTTCACTCTCCCACACACAAACACGGAGACTTCAAACTCCCACACACAAACACGGAGACTTCACTCTCCCACTCACACACGGAGCCTTCACTCTCCCAAACACAAACACGGAGCCTTCACTCTCCCACACACACACACGGAGCCTTCACTCTCCCACTCACACACACACACACGGAGCCTTCCCTCTCCCACACACACGGATCCTTCACTCTCCCACACACAGACACGGAGCCTTCACTCTCCCACACACACACACGGAGCCTTCACTCTCGCAAACACACCAAGCCTTCACTTTCCCACACAGAGACACGGAGCCTTCACTCTCCCACACACACGGAGTCTTCAGTCTCCCACACACACGGATCCTTCACTCTCCAGGACACACGGAGCCTTCCATCTCACATACACACACACGGAGACTTCACTCTCCCATACACACACACACGGAGCATTCAATCTCCCACACACACACAAGGAGACTTCAATCTCCCACACACGGAGCCGTCATTCTCCCACACACACACACGGAGACTTCAATCTCCCACACACGGAGCCTTCACTCTCCCACACACACACACGGAGCCTTCACTCTCCCACAAACACACACACGGAGCCTTCATTCTCCCACACACACACACGGAGACTTCAATCTCCCACACACGGAGCCTTCACTCTCCCACAAACACACACGGAGCCTTCACTCTCCCACACACACACACATGGAGCCTTCACTCTCCCACACACACACACGGAGCCTTCACTCTGCCACACACACGGAGCCTTCATTCTCCCACACACATACACGGAGCCTTCACTCTCCCACACACACACACGGAGCCTTCACTCTCCCACACACACGGAGCCTTCACTCTCCCACACACAGACACGGAGCCTTCACTCTCCCACACACACGGAGCCTTCACTCTCCCACACACACGGAGACTTCACTCTCCCACACACGGAGCCTTCACTCTCCCACACATACACACGGAGACTTCACTCTCCCACACATACACACGGAGCCTTCACTCTCCCACACACACACACGGAGCCTTCACTCTCCCACACACACACACGGAGCCTTCACTCTCCCACACACACACACGGAGCCTTCACTCTCCCACACACACGGAGACTTCACTCTCCCACACACACGGAGCCTTCACTCTCCCACAAACACACACACGGAGCCTTCACTCTCCCACACACACATGGAGCCTTCACTCTCCCACACACACACACCGAGACTTCACTCTCCCACACACACACACACGGAGCCTTCACTCTCCCACACACATGGAGCCTTCACTCTCCCACACACGGAGCCTTCACTCTCCCACACACACGGAGACTTCACTCTCCCACACACACGGAGCCTTCACTCTCCCACACACACGGAGCCTTCACTCTCCCACACACACGGAGCCTTCACTCTCCCACACACACGGAGCCTTCACTCTCCCAAACACACGGAGCCTTAACTCTCCCACACACACACACACGGCGCCTTCACTCTCCCACACACACGGAGCCTTCACTCTCCCACACACACACACGGAGCCTTCACTCTCCCACACACACACACGGAGCCTTCACTCTCCCACACACACACACGGAGCCTTCACTCTCCCACACACACACACACACGGAGCCTTCACTCTACCACACACACACACACGGAGCCTTCACTCTCCCACACACACACACGGAGCCTTCACTCTCCCACACACACACACGGAGCCTTCACTCTCCCACACACACACGGAGCCTTCACTCTCCCACACACACACACACGGAGCCTTCACTCTCCCACACACACACACACGGAGCCTTCACTCTCCCACACACACACACACGGAGCCTTCATTCTCCCACACACACACACGGAGACTTCACTCTCCGACGCACACACACGGAGCCTTCACTCTCCCACACACACGGAGCCTTCAGTCTCCCAAACACACGGAGCCTTCACTCTGCCATACACACACACGGAGCCTTCACTCTCCCACACACACGGAGCCTTCACTCACCCACACACACGGAGCCTTCACTCTCCCACACACAAACACGGAGACTTCACTCTCCCACACACAAACACGGAGACTTCACTCTCCCACTCACACACGGAGCCTTCACTCTCCCAAACACAAACACGGAGCCTTCACTCTCCCACACACACACACGGAGCCTTCACTCTCCCACACACACACACACACGGAGCCTTAACTCACCCTCACACACACACGGAGCCTTCATTCTCCCACACACACGGAGACTTCACTCTCCCACACACACACACGGAGCCATCACTCACCCACACACACGGAGCCTTCACTCTCCCACACACAAACACGGAGCCTTCACTCTCCCACTCACACACGGAGCCTTCACTCTCCCACACACACACACGGAGCCTTCACTCACCCACACACACGGAGCCTTCACTCTCCCCCACACACACACACACACACACACACACACACACGGAGCCTTCACTCTCCCACACACACACACGGAGCCTTCACTCTCCCACACACACACGGAGCCTTCACTCTCCCACACACACACACGGAGCCTTCACTCTCCCACACACACGGAGCCTTCACTCTCCCACACACACGGAGCCTTCACTCTCCCAAACACACGGAGCCTTCACTCTCCCACACACACACACACGGCGCCTTCACTCTCCCACACACACACACACGGAGCCTTCACTCTACCACACACACACACACGGAGCCTTCACTCTCCCACACACACACACGGAGCCTTCACTCTCCCACACACACACAGGGAGCCTTCACTCTCCCACACACACACGGAGCCTTCACTCTCCCACACACACATACACGGAGCCTTCACTCTCCCACACACACACACATGGAGCCTTCATTCTCCCACACACACACATGGAGTCTACACTCTCCCACACACACACACGGAGCCTTCACTCTCCCACACACACGGAGCCTTCAGTCTCCCAAAATCAGGGAGCCTTCAATCTCCCACACACACACACGGAGCCTTCACTCTGCCATACACACACACGGAGCCTTCACTCTCCCACACACACGGAGCCTTCACTCACCCACACACACGGAGCCTTCACTCTCCCACACACAAACACGGAGACTTCACTCTCCCACACACAAACACGGAGACTTCACTCTCCCACTCACACACGGAGCCTTCACTCTCCCAAACACAAACACGGAGCCTTCACTCTCCCACACACACACACGGAGCCTTCACTCTCCCACTCACACACACACACACGGAGCCTTAACTCACCCTCACACACACACGGAGCCTTCATTCTCCCACACACACGGAGCCTTCACTCTCACACACATACACACAGAGACTTCACTCTCCCACACACACACACGGAGACTTCACTCTCCCACACACACACGGAGCCTTCACTCTCCCACACACACACACACGGAGCCTTCAATCTCCCACACACACGGAGCCTTCACTCTCCCACACACACACATGGAGCCTTCACTCTCCCACACACACGGAGCCTTAACTCTCCCACACACACACACGGAGCCTTCACTCTCCCACGCACACGGAGCCTTCACTCTACCTCACAAACACACGGAGCCTTCACTCTCCCACACACACACACGGAGCCTTCACTCTCCCACACACACACACGGAGCCTTCACTCTCCCACACACACGGAGACTTCACTCTCCCACACATTCGGAGTCTTCACTCTCCCACAAACACGGAGACTTCCCTCTCCCACACACACGCACGGAGCCTTCATTCTCCCACACACACACACGGAGCCTTCACTCTCCCACACACACACACGGAAGCTACAGTCTCCCACACACACACACGGCGCCTTCACTCTCCCACACACACACACACGGAGCCTTCACTCTACCACACACACACACACGGAGCCTTCACTCTCCCACACACACACACGGAGCCTTCACTCTCCCACACACACACGGAGCCTTCACTCTCCCACACACACACACACGGAGCCTTCACTCTCCCACACAGACGGAGCCTTGACTCTCCCAAACACAAACACGGAGACTTCACTCTCCCACTCACACACACGGAGCCATCAATCTCCCACACACACTCACATGGAGCCTTCACTCAACCACACACACAGACTGAGCCTTCACTCTCCCACACACACGGAGCCTTCACTCTCCCACACACACACACGGAGTCTTCACTCTCCCACACACACACACGGAGCCTTCACTCTCCCACACACACACAAGGAGACTTCACTCTCCCACACACACACACGGAGCCTTCACTCTCCCAGACACCCGTTGCCTTCACTCTCCCACAAACATGTAGCCTTCACTCTCCCACACACACACACGGAGCCTTCCCTCTCCCACACACACGGATCCTTCACTCTCCCACACACAGACACGGAGCCTTCACTCTCCCACACACACACACGGAGCCTTCACTCTCGCAAACACACCAAGCCTTCACTTTCCCACACAGAGACACGGAGCCTTCACTCTCCCACACACACGGAGTCTTCAGTCTCCCACACACACGGATCCTTCACTCTCCAGGACACACGGAGCCTTCCATCTCACATACACACACACGGAGACTTCACTCTCCCATACACACACACACGGAGCATTCAATCTCCCACACACACACAAGGAGACTTCAATCTCCCACACACGGAGCCGTCATTCTCCCACACACACACACGGAGACTTCAATCTCCCACACACGGAGCCTTCACTCTCCCACACACACACACGGAGCCTTCACTCTCCCACACACACACACACGGAGCCTTCATTCTCCCACACACACACACGGAGACTTCAATCTCCCACACACGGAGCCTTCACTCTCCCACAAACACACACGGAGCCTTCACTCTCCCACACACACACACATGGAGCCTTCACTCTCCCACACACACACACGGAGCCTTCACTCTGCCACACACACGGAGCCTTCATTCTCCCACACACATACACGGAGCCTTCACTCTCCCACACACACACACGGAGCCTTCACTCTCCCACACACACGGAGCCTTCACTCTCCCACACACAGACACGGAGCCTTCACTCTCCCACACACACGGAGCCTTCACTCTCCCACACACACGGAGACTTCACTCTCCCACACACGGAGCCTTCACTCTCCCACACATACACACGGAGACTTCACTCTCCCACACATACACACGGAGCCTTCACTCTCCCACACACACACACGGAGCCTTCACTCTCCCACACACACACACGGAGCCTTCACTCTCCCACACACACACACGGAGCCTTCACTCTCCCACACACACGGAGACTTCACTCTCCCACACACACGGAGCCTTCACTCTCCCACAAACACACACACGGAGCCTTCACTCTCCCACACACACATGGAGCCTTCACTCTCCCACACACACACACCGAGACTTCACTCTCCCACACACACACACACGGAGCCTTCACTCTCCCACACACACGGAGCCTTCACTCTCCCACACACGGAGCCTTCACTCTCCCACACACACGGAGCCTTCACTCTCCCACACACACGGAGCCTTCACTCTCCCACACACACGGAGCCTTCACTCTCCCACACACACGGAGCCTTCACTCTCCCACACACACGGAGCCTTCACTCTCCCAAACACACGGAGCCTTCACTCTCCCACACACACACACACGGCGCCTTCACTCTCCCACACACACGGAGCCTTCACTCTCCCACACACACACACGGAGCCTTCACTCTCCCACACACACACACGGAGCCTTCACTCTCCCACACACACACACGGAGCCTTCACTCTCCCACACACACACACACACGGAGCCTTCACTCTACCACACACACACACACGGAGCCTTCACTCTCCCACACACACACACGGAGCCTTCACTCTCCCACACACACACACGGAGCCTTCACTCTCCCACACACACACGGAGCCTTCACTCTCCCACACACACACACACGGAGCCTTCACTCTCCCACACACACACACACGGAGCCTTCACTCTCCCACACACACACACACGGAGCCTTCATTCTCCCACACACACACACGGAGACTTCACTCTCCGACGCACACACACGGAGCCTTCACTCTCCCACACACACGGAGCCTTCAGTCTCCCAAACACACGGAGCCTTCACTCTGCCATACACACACACGGAGCCTTCACTCTCCCACACACACGGAGCCTTCACTCACCCACACACACGGAGCCTTCACTCTCCCACACACAAACACGGAGACTTCACTCTCCCACACACAAACACGGAGACTTCACTCTCCCACTCACACACGGAGCCTTCACTCTCCCAAACACAAACACGGAGCCTTCACTCTCCCACACACACACACGGAGCCTTCACTCTCCCAAACACACACACACACGGAGCCTTAACTCACCCTCACACACACACGGAGCCTTCATTCTCCCACACACACGGAGACTTCACTCTCACACACATACACACGGAGACTTCACTCTCCCACACACACACACGGAGACTTCACTCTCCCACACACACACGGAGCCTTCACTCTCCCACACACACACACACGGAGCCTTCAATCTCCCACACACACGGAACCTTCACTCTCCCACACACACACATGGAGCCTTCACTCTCCCACACAGACGGAGCCTTAACTCTCCCACACACACACACGGAGCCTTCACTCTCCCACGCACGCGGAGCCTTCACTCTCCCTCACACACACACGGTGCCTTCACTCTCGCACACACACACACGGAGCCTTCACTCTCCCACACACACACACGGAGCCTTCACTCTCCCACACACACGGAGACTTCACTCTCCCACACACACGGAGTCTTCACTCTCCCACAAACACGGAGACTTCCCTCTCCCACACACACACACGGAGCCTTCATTCTCCCACACACACACACGGAGCCTTCACTCTCCCACACACACACACGGAAGCTACAGTCTCCCACACACACACATGGAGCCTTCACTCTCACACACACGGCGCCTACACTCACCCACACACAGACACGGAGCCTTCACTCTACCACACACACACACACGGAGCCTTCACTCTCCCACACACACACACGAAGCCTTCACTCTCCCACACACACACGGGCCTTCACTCTCCCACACACACACACACGGAGCCTTCACACTCCCACACACACACACACGGAGCCTTCACTCTCCCACACACACGGAGCCTTCACTCTCCCACACACACACACGGTGCCTTCACTCTCCCAAACACACGGAGCCTTCACTCTCCCACACACACGGAGCCTTCACTCTCCCACACACACACACGGAGCCTTCACTCTCCCACACACACACACGGAGACTTCACTCTCCCACACACACACACGGAGACTTCACTCTCCCACACACACACACGGAGCCTTCACTCTCCCACACACACACACGGAGCCTTCACTCTGCCATACACACACACGGAGCCTTCACTCTCCCACACACACGGAGCCTTCACTCTCCCACACACACGGAGCCTTCACTCTCCCACAGACACACGGAGCCTTCACTCTCCCACACACACACACACACACACACACGGAGCCTTAACTCACCCTCACACACACACGGAGCCTTCACTCTCCCACACACACGGAGTCTTCATTCTCCCACACACACGGAGACTTCACTCTCCCACACACACGGAGCCTTCACTCTCCCACACACACGGAGTCTTCATTCTCCCACACACACGGAGCCTTCACTCTCATACACACACACACACACGGAGACTTCACTCTCCCACACACACACACGGAGACTTCACTCTCCCACACACACACACGGAGCCTTCACTCTCCCACACACACGGAGCCTTAACTCTCCCACAGACACACACGGAGCCTTCACTCTCCCACGCACACGGAGCCTTCACTCTCCCTCACACACACACGGTGCCTTCACTCTCCCACACACACACACGGAGCCTTCCCTCTACCACACAAACACACGGAGCCTTCACTCTCCCACACACACACACGGAGACTTTACTCTCCCACACACACACACGGAGCCTTCAGTCTCCCACACACACGGAGCCTTCACTCTCCCACACACACACACGGAGCCTTCACTCTCCCACTCACACACACGGAGCCTTCACTCTCCCACACACACACACGGAGCCTTCACTCTCCCACACACACACACGGAGCCTTCACTCTCCCACACACACACACGGAGCCTTCACTCTCCCACACACACACACGGAAGCTACAGTCTCCCACACACACACACGGAGCCTTCACCATCCCACACACACGGAGCCTTCACTCTCCCACACACATGGAGCCTGCACTCTTCCACACACACACACGGAGCCTTCACACTCCCACACACACGGAGCATTCACTCTCCCACACACACACACGGAGCCTTCACTCTCCCACACACACGGAGCATTCACTCTCCCACACAAACACACGGAGCCTTCACTCAACCACACACACACACACGGAGCCTTCACTCTCACACACACACGGAGCCTTCACTCTCCCACACACACACACGGAGCCTTCACTCTCCCACACAGACGGAGCCTTCACTCTCCCACACACACACACGGAGCCTTCACTCTCCCACACACACACACACGGAGCCTTCACTCTCCCACACACACGGAGCCTTCAGTCTCCCACACACAGACACGGAGCCTTCACTCTCCCACACACACATACGGAGCCTTCACTCTCCCACACACACGGAGCCTTCACTCTCCCACACACACGGAGCCTTCACTCTCCCACACACACACACGGAGCCTTCACTCTCCCACACAGACGGAGCCTTCACTCTCCCAAACACAAACACGGAGACTTCACTCTCCCACTCACACACACGGAGCCTTCACTCACCCACACACACACACGGAGCCCTCACTCTCCCACACACACGGAGCCTTCACTCTCCCACACACACGGAGCCTTCACTCTCCCACACACACACACACACGGAGCCTTCACTCTCCCACACACACACACGGAGCCTTCACTCTCCCACACACACACACGGAGCCTTCACTCTCCCACACACACGGAGCCTTCACTCTCCCACACACACACACGGAGCCTTCCCTCTCCCACACACACGGAGCCTTCACTCTCCCACACACAGACATGGAGCCTTCACTCTCCCACACACAGGGAGCCTTCACTCTCCCACACACACGGAGACTTCACTCTCCCACACACGGAGCCTTCACTCTCCCACACACACGGAGACTTCACTCTCCCACACACACGGAGCCTTCACTCTCCCACAAATACACACACGGAGCCTTCACTCTCCCACATACACACACACACACACACACACACACACACACACACACACACACACAAACACACACACACACACACACACACACGGAGCCTTCACTCTCCCACACACACACACACGGAGACTTCACTCTCCCACACACACACACACGGAGCCATCACTCTCCCACACACACGGAGCCTTCACTCTCCCACACACGGAGCTTTCACTTTCCCACACACACGGAGACTTCACTCTCCCACACACACGGAGCCTTCACTCTCCCACACACACGGAGCCTTCACTCTCCCACACACACGGAGCCTTCACTCTCCCAAACACACGGAGCCTTCACTCTCCCACACACACACACACGGCGCCTTCACTCTCCCACACAGACACACACGGAGCCTTCACTCTACCACACACACACACACGGAGCCTGCACTCTCCCACACACACAGACGCAGCCTTCACTCTCCCACACACACACACGGAGCCTTCACTCTCCGACGCACACACACGGAGCCTTCACTCTCCCACACACACAGACGGAGCCTTCACTCTCCGACGCACTCACACGGAGCCTTCACTCTCCCACACACAAACACGGAGTCCTCACTCTCCCACACACACACACGGAGCCTTCACTCTCCCACACACACGGAGCCTTCAGTCTCCCAAACACACGGAGCCTTCAATCTCCCACACACACACACGGAGCCTTCACTCACCCACACACACGGAGCCTTCACTCTCCCACACACAAACACGGAGCCTTCACTCTCCCACTCACACACGGAGCCTTCAGTCTCCCACACACACACACGGAGCCTTCACTCACCCACACACACGGAGCCTTCAGACTCCCACACACACACACGGAGCATTCACTCACCCACACACACGGAGCCTTCACTCTCCCACACACACGGAGCCTTCACTCTCCCACACACACACACGGAGCATTCACTCACCCACACACACGGAGCCTTCACTCTCCCACACACACACACGGAGCCTTCACTCTCCCACACACACACACACACACACACGGAGCCTTAACTCACCCTCACACACACACGGAGCCTTCACTCTCCCACACACACGGAGTCTTCATTCTCCCACACACACGGAGACTTCACTCTCCCACACACACGGAGCCTTCACTCTCCCACACACACGGAGTCTTCATTCTCCCACACACACGGAGCCTTCACTCTCATACACACACACACACACGGAGACTTCACTCTCCCACACACACACACGGAGCCTTCACTCTCCCACACACACGGAGCCTTAACTCTCCCACAGACACACACGGAGCCTTCACTCTCCCACGCACACGGAGCCTTCACTCTCCCTCACACACACACGGTGCCTTCACTCTCCCACACACACACACGGAGCCTTCCCTCTACCACACAAACACACGGAGCCTTCACTCTCCCACACACACACACGGAGACTTTACTCTCCCACACACACACACGGAGCCTTCAGTCTCCCACACACACGGAGCCTTCACTCTCCCACACACACACACGGAGCCTTCACTCTCCCACTCACACACACGGAGCCTTCACTCTCCCACACACACACACGGAGCCTTCACTCTCCCACACACACACACGGAGCCTTCACTCTCCCACACACACACACGGAGCCTTCACTCTCCCACACACACACACGGAAGCTACAGTCTCCCAGACACACACACGGAGCCTTCACCATCCCACACACACGGAGCCTTCACTCTCCCACACACATGGAGCCTGCACTCTTCCACACACACACACGGAGCCTTCACACTCCCACACACACGGAGCATTCACTCTCCCACACACACACACGGAGCCTTCACTCTCCCACACACACGGAGCATTCACTCTCCCACACAAACACACGGAGCCTTCACTCAACCACACACACACACACGGAGCCTTCACTCTCACACACACACGGAGCCTTCACTC
>JANJGN010000117.1:93297-225797 GCA_026770705.1 Isurus oxyrinchus | reverse complement strand
GGAGCCTTCACTCTCCCAAACACAAACACGGAGCCTTCACTCTCCCACACACACACACGGAGCCTTCACTCTCCCACTCACACACACACACACGGAGCCTTAACTCACCCTCACACACACACGGAGCCTTCATTCTCCCACACACACGGAGCCTTCACTCTCAGACGCATACACACGGAGACTTCACTCTCCCACACACACACGGAGCCTTCACTCTCCCACACACACAAACACGGAGCCTTCAATCTCCCACACACACGGAGCCTTCACTCTCCCACACACACACATGGAGCCTTCACTCTCCCACACACACGGAGCCTAAACTCTCCCACACACACACACGGAGCCTTCACTCTCCCACGCACACGGAGCCTTCACTCTACCTCACAAACACACGGAGCCTTCACTCTCCCACACACACACACGGAGCCTTCACTCTCCCACACACACACACGGAGCCTTCACTCTCCCACACACACGGAGACTTCACTCTCCCACACATACGGAGTCTTCACTCTCCCACAAACACGGAGACTTCCCTCTCCCACACACACGCACGGAGCCTTAATTCTCCCACACACACACACGGAGCCTTCACTCTCCCACACACACACACGGAAGCTACAGTCTCCCACACACACACACGGCGCCTTCACTCTCCCACACACACACACACGGAGCCTTCACTCTACCACACACACGGAGCCTTCAATCTCCCACACACACACACGGAGCCTTCACTCTCCCACACACACACGGAGCCTTCACTCTCCCACACACACACACACGGAGCCTTCACTCTCCCACACAGACGGAGCCTTCACTCTCCCACACACACACACGGAGCCTTCACTCTCCCACACACACGGAGCCTTCAGTCTCCCAAACACACGCAGCCTTCACTCTCCCACACACACACACGGAGCCTTCACTCTGCCATACACACACACGGAGCCTTCACTCTCCCACACAGACGGAGCCTTCACTCTCCCAAACACAAACACGGAGACTTCACTCTCCCACTCACACACACGGAGCCTTCACTCTCCCACACACACACACGGAGCCCTCACTCTCCCACACACACGGAGCCTTCACTCTCCCACACACACACACACGGAGCCTTCACTCTACCACACACACACACACGGAGCCTTCACTCTCCCACACACACACGGAGCCTTCACTCTCCCACACACACACACACGGAGCCTTCAATCTCCCACACACACGGAGCCTTCACTCTCCCACACACACACATGGAGCCTTCACTCTCCCACACACACGGAGCCTTAACTCTCCCACACACACACACGGAGCCTTCACTCTCCCACGCACACGGAGCCTTCACTCTACCTCACAAACACACGGAGCCTTCACTCTCCCAAACACACACACGGAGTCTTCACTCTCCCACGCACACACACGGAGCCTTCACTCTCCCACACACACGGAGACTTCACTCTCCCACACATACGGAGTCTTCACTCTCCCACAAACACGGAGACTTCCCTCTCCCACACACAGGCACGGAGCCTTCATTCTCCCACACACACACACGGAGCCTTCACTCTCCCACACACACACACGGAAGCTACAGTCTCCCACACACACACACGGCGCCTTCACTCTCCCACACACACACACACGGAGCCTTCACTCTACCACACACACACACACGGAGCCTTCACTCTCCCACACACACACACGGAGCCTTCACTCTCCCACACACACACGGAGCCTTCACTCTCCCACACACACACACACGGAGCCTTCACTCTCCCACACAGACGGAGCCTTGACTCTCCCAAACACAAACACGGAGACTTCACTCTCCCACTCACACACACGGAGCCATCAATCTCCCACACACACTCACATGGAGCCTTCACTCAACCACACACACAGACTGAGCCTTCACTCTCCCACACACACGGAGCCTTCACTCTCCCACACACACACACGGAGCCTTCACTCTCCCACACACACTCAAGGAGACTTCACTCTCCCACACACACACACGGAGCCTTCACTCACCCAGACACCCGTAGCCTTCACTCTCCCACAAACATGTAGCCTTCACTCTCCCACACACACACACGGAGCCTTCCCTCTCCCACACACACGGATCCTTCACTCTCCCACACACAGACACGGAGCCTTCACTCTCCCACACACACACACGGAGCCTTCACTCTCGCAAACACACCAAGCCTTCACTTTCCCACACACAGACACGGAGCCTTCACTCTCCCACACACACGGAGTCTTCAGTCTCCCACACACACGGATCCTTCACTCTCCAGGACACACGGAGCCTTCCATCTCACATACACACACATGGAGACTTCACTCTCCCATACACACACACACGGAGCATTCAAACTCCACACACACACAAGGAGACTTCAATCTCCCACACACGGAGCCGTCACTCTCCCACACACACACACGGAGACTTCAATCTCCCACACACGGAGCCTTCACTCTCCCACACACACACACGGAGCCTTCACTCTCCCACACACACACACACAGAGCCTTCATTCTCCCACACACACACACACGGAGACTTCAATCTCCCACACACGGAGCCTTCACTCTCCCACACACACACACGGAGCCTTCACTCTCCCACACACACACACATGGAGCCTTCACTCTCCCACACACACACACGGAGCCTTCACTCTCCCACACACACGGAGCCTTCATTCTCCCACACACATACACGGAGCCTTCACTCTCCCACACACACACACGGAGCCTTCACTCTCCCACACACACGGAGCCTTCACTCTCCCACACACAGACACGTAGCCTTCACTCTCCCACACACACGGAGCCTTCACTCTCCCACACACACACACGGAGCCTTCACTCTCCCACACACACGGAGTCTTCACTCTCCCACACACGGAGCCTTCACTCTCCCTCATACACGGAGACTTCACTCTCCCACACATACACACGGAGCCTTCACTCTCCCACACACACACACGGAGCCTTCACTCTCCCACACACACACACGGAGCCTTCACTCTCCCACACACACACACGGAGCCTTCACTCTCCCACACACACGGAGACTTCTCTCTCCCACACACACGGAGCCTTCACTCTCCCACAACACACACACGGAGCCTTCACTCTCCCACACACACATGGAGCCTTCACTCTCCCACACACACACACGGAGACTTCACTCTCCCACACACACACACACGGAGCCTTCACTCTCCCACACACACGGAGCCTTCACTCTCCCACACACGGAGCCTTCACTCTCCCACACACACGGAGACTTCACTCTCCCACACAGACGGAGCCTTCACTCTCCCACACACACGGAGCCTTCACTCTCCCACAAACACACACGGAGCCTTCACTCTCCCACACACACACACATGGAGCCTTCACTCTCCCACACACACACACGGAGCCTTCACTCTCCCACACACACGGAGCCTTCATTCTCCCACACACATACACGGAGCCTTCACTCTCCCACACACACACACGGAGCCTTCACTCTCCCACACACACGGAGCCTTCACTCTCCCACACACAGACACGGAGCCTTCACTCTCCCACACACACGGAGCCTTCACTCTCCCACACACACACACGGAGCCTTCACTCTCCCACACACACGGAGTCTTCACTCTCCCACACACGGAGCCTTCACTCTGCCACAAACACTCACGGAGCCTTCACTCTCCCACACACACGGAGACTTCACTCTCCCACAAACACGGAGTCTTCACTCTCCCACAAACACGGAGACTTCCCTCTCCCACACACACACACGGAGCCTTCATTCTCCCACACACACACACGGAGCCTTCACTCTCCCACACACACACACGGAAGCTACAGTCTCCCACACACACACACGGAGCCTTCACTCACACACACGGCGCCTTCACTCTCCCACACACACACACACGGAGCCTTCACTCTACCACACACACACACACACGGAGCCTTCACTCTCCCACACACACACACGGAGCCTTCACTCTCCCACACACACACACACGGAGCCATCACACTCCCACACACACACACACGGAGCCTTCACTCTCCCACACACATGGAGCCTTCACTCTCCAACACACACACACGGTGCCTTCACTCTCCCACACACACGGAGCCTTCACTCTCCCACACACACGGAGCCTTCAGTCTCCCACACACACGGAGCCTTCACTCTCCCACACACACACACGGAGCCTTCACTCTCCCACACACACGGAGCCTTCAGTCTCCCAAACACACGGAGCCTTCACTCTCCCACAAACACGGAGCCTTCACTCTCCCACACACACACGGAGCCTTCACTCTCCCACACACACACACGGAGCCTTCACTCTCCCACACACACGGAGACTTCACTCTCCCACACACACGGAGCCTTCACTCTCCCACACACACACACACGGCGCCTTCACTCTCCCACACACACACACACGGAGCCTTCACTCTCCCACAAACACGGAGCCTTCACTCACCCACACACACGGAGCCTTCACTCTCCCACACACACACACACGGAGCCTTCACTCTCCCTCACACAAACACGGAGCCTTCACTCTCCCACACACAAACACGGAGACTTCACTCTCCCACTCACACACGGAGCCTTCACTCTCCCAAACACAAACACGGAGCCTTCACTCTCCCACACACACACACGGAGCCTTCACTCTCCCACCCACACGGAGCCTTCACTCTCCCACACACACGGAGCCTTCACTCTCCCACAGACACACGGAGCCTTCAGTCTCCCACACACACACACACACACACACACGGAGCCTTAACTCACCCTCACACACACACGGAGCCCTCACTCTCCCACACACACGGAGTCTTCATTCTCCCACACACACGGAGACTTCACTCTCCCACACACACGGAGCCTTCACTCTCCCACACACACGGAGTCTTCATTCTCCCACACACACGGAGCCTTCACTCTCACACACACACACACACGGAGACTTCACTCTCCCACACACACACACGGAGACTTCACTCTCCCACACACACACACGGAGCCTTCACTCTCCCACACACACGGAGCCTTTACTCTCCCACAGACACACACGGAGCCTTCACTCTCCCACGCACACGGAGCCTTCACTCTCCCTCACACACACACGGTGCCTTCACTCTCCCACACACACACACGGAGCCTTCCCTCTACCACACAAACACACGGAGCCTTCACTCTCCCACACACACACACGGAGACTTTACTCTCCCACACACACACACGGAGCCTTCAGTCTCCCACACACACGGAGCCTTCACTCTCCCACACACACACACGGAGCCTTCACTCTCCCACTCACACACACGGAGCCTTCACTCTCCCACACACACACACGGAGCCTTCACTCTCCCACACACACACACGGAGCCTTCACTCTCCCACACACACACACGGAGCCTTCACTCTCCCACACACACACACGGAAGCTACAGTCTCCCACACACACACACGGAGCCTTCACTGTCCCACACACACGGAGCCTTCACTCTCCCACACACACGGAGCCTTCACTGTTCCACACACACACATGGAGCCTGCACTCTTCCACACACACACACGGAGCCTTCACACTCCCACACACACGGAGCCTTCACTCTCCCACACACACACACGGAGCCTTCACTCTCCCACACAAACACACGGAGCTTTCACTCTCCGACACACACGGAGCCTTCACTCTCCCAAACACCACACGGAACCTTCACTCTCCCACACACACACACGGAGCCTTCACTCTCCCACACACACACACGGAGCCTTCACTCTCCCACACACACGGAGCCTTCAATCTCCCAGACACACACACGGAGCCTTCACTCTCCCACACACACACACACGGAGCCTTCACTCTCCCACACACACACACGGAGTCTTCACTCTCCCACACACACGGAGCCTTCACTCTCCCACACACACGGAGCCTTCACTCTCCCACACACACACACGGAGCCTTCACTCTCCCACACACACGGAGCCTTCACTCTCCCACACACACGGAGCCTTCACTCTCCCACACACACACACGGAGCCTTCACTCTCCCACACACACACACGGAGCCTTCACTCTCCCACACACTAACACGGAGCCTTCACTCTCCCACACACACGGAGTCTTCACTCTCCCACACACACGGAGCCTTCACTCTCCCACACACACGGAGCATTCACTCTCCCACACACACACACGGAGCCTTCACTCTCCCACACACACACACGGAGCCTTCACTCTCCCACACACACACACGGAGCCTTCACTCTCCCAGACACCCGTAGTCTTCACTCTCCCACAAACACGTAGCCTTCACTCTCCCACACACACACACGGATCCTTCACTCTCCCACACACCCGGAGCCTTCACTCTCCCACACACACACACGAAGCCTTCACTCTCCCACACATACACACGGAGCCTTCCCTCTCCCACACACACCCAAACGGAGCCTTCACTCTCGCAAACACACCGAGCCTTCACTTTCCCACACACAGACACGGAGCCTTCACTCTCCCATACACACGGAGTCTTCAGTCTCCCACACACACGGATCCTTCACTCTCCAGGACACACGGAGCCTTCAATCTCACAGACACACACACGGAGACTTCACTCTCCCACACACACACACGGAGCATTCAATCTCCCACACACACACAAGGAGACTTCAATCTCCCACACACGGAGCCGTCACTCTCCCACACACACACACGGAGCCTTCACTCTGCCACACACACGGAGCCTTCACTCTCCCACACACACACACGGAGCCTTCACTCTCCCACACGCACACACGGAGCCTTCACTCTCCCACACACAGACACGTAGCCTTCACTCTCCCACACACACGGAGCCTTCACTCTCCCACACACACACACGGAGCCTTCACTCTCCCACACACACGGAGTCTTCACTCTCCCACACACGGAGCCTTCACTCTCCCACATACACGGAGACTTCACTCTCCCACACATACACACGGAGCCTTCACTCTCCCACACACACACACGGAGCCTTCACTCTCCCACACACACACACGGAGCCTTCACTCTCCCACACACACACACGGAGCCTTCACTCTCCCACACACACGGAGACTTCTCTCTCCCACACACACGGAGCCTTCACTCTCCCACAACACACACACGGAGCCTTCACTCTCCCACACACACATGGAGCCTTCACTCTCCCACACACACACACGGAGACTTCACTCTCCCACACACACACACACGGAGCCTTCACTCTCCCACACACACGGAGCCTTCACTCTCCCACACACGGAGCCTTCACTCTCCCACACACACGGAGACTTCACTCTCCCACACAGACGGAGCCTTCACTCTCCCACACACACGGAGCCTTCACTCTCCCACAAACACACACGGAGCCTTCACTCTCCCACACACACACACATGGAGCCTTCACTCTCCCACACACACACACGGAGCCTTCACTCTCCCACACACACGGAGCCTTCATTCTCCCACACACATACACGGAGCCTTCACTCTCCCACACACACACACGGAGCCTTCACTCTCCCACACACACGGAGCCTTCACTCTCCCACACACAGACACGGAGCCTTCACTCTCCCACACACACGGAGCCTTCACTCTCCCACACACACACACGGAGCCTTCACTCTCCCACACACACGGAGTCTTCACTCTCCCACACACGGAGCCTTCACTCTGCCACAAACACTCACGGAGCCTTCACTCTCCCACACACACGGAGACTTCACTCTCCCACAAACACGGAGTCTTCACTCTCCCACAAACACGGAGACTTCCCTCTCCCACACACACACACGGAGCCTTCATTCTCCCACACACACACACGGAGCCTTCACTCTCCCACACACACACACGGAAGCTACAGTCTCCCACACACACACACGGAGCCTTCACTCACACACACGGCGCCTTCACTCTCCCACACACACACACACGGAGCCTTCACTCTACCACACACACACACACACGGAGCCTTCACTCTCCCACACACACACACGGAGCCTTCACTCTCCCACACACACACACACGGAGCCATCACACTCCCACACACACACACACGGAGCCTTCACTCTCCCACACACATGGAGCCTTCACTCTCCAACACACACACACGGTGCCTTCACTCTCCCACACACACGGAGCCTTCACTCTCCCACACACACGGAGCCTTCAGTCTCCCACACACACGGAGCCTTCACTCTCCCACACACACACACGGAGCCTTCACTCTCCCACACACACGGAGCCTTCAGTCTCCCAAACACACGGAGCCTTCACTCTCCCACAAACACGGAGCCTTCACTCTCCCACACACACACGGAGCCTTCACTCTCCCACACACACACACGGAGCCTTCACTCTCCCACACACACGGAGACTTCACTCTCCCACACACACGGAGCCTTCACTCTCCCACACACACACACACGGCGCCTTCACTCTCCCACACACACACACACGGAGCCTTCACTCTCCCACAAACACGGAGCCTTCACTCACCCACACACACGGAGCCTTCACTCTCCCACACACACACACACGGAGCCTTCACTCTCCCTCACACAAACACGGAGCCTTCACTCTCCCACACACAAACACGGAGACTTCACTCTCCCACTCACACACGGAGCCTTCACTCTCCCAAACACAAACACGGAGCCTTCACTCTCCCACACACACACACGGAGCCTTCACTCTCCCACCCACACGGAGCCTTCACTCTCCCACACACACGGAGCCTTCACTCTCCCACAGACACACGGAGCCTTCAGTCTCCCACACACACACACACACACACACACGGAGCCTTAACTCACCCTCACACACACACGGAGCCCTCACTCTCCCACACACACGGAGTCTTCATTCTCCCACACACACGGAGACTTCACTCTCCCACACACACGGAGCCTTCACTCTCCCACACACACGGAGTCTTCATTCTCCCACACACACGGAGCCTTCACTCTCACACACACACACACACGGAGACTTCACTCTCCCACACACACACACGGAGACTTCACTCTCCCACACACACACACGGAGCCTTCACTCTCCCACACACACGGAGCCTTTACTCTCCCACAGACACACACGGAGCCTTCACTCTCCCACGCACACGGAGCCTTCACTCTCCCTCACACACACACGGTGCCTTCACTCTCCCACACACACACACGGAGCCTTCCCTCTACCACACAAACACACGGAGCCTTCACTCTCCCACACACACACACGGAGACTTTACTCTCCCACACACACACACGGAGCCTTCAGTCTCCCACACACACGGAGCCTTCACTCTCCCACACACACACACGGAGCCTTCACTCTCCCACTCACACACACGGAGCCTTCACTCTCCCACACACACACACGGAGCCTTCACTCTCCCACACACACACACGGAGCCTTCACTCTCCCACACACACACACGGAGCCTTCACTCTCCCACACACACACACGGAAGCTACAGTCTCCCACACACACACACGGAGCCTTCACTGTCCCACACACACGGAGCCTTCACTCTCCCACACACACGGAGCCTTCACTGTTCCACACACACACATGGAGCCTGCACTCTTCCACACACACACACGGAGCCTTCACACTCCCACACACACGGAGCCTTCACTCTCCCACACACACACACGGAGCCTTCACTCTCCCACACAAACACACGGAGCTTTCACTCTCCGACACACACGGAGCCTTCACTCTCCCAAACACCACACGGAACCTTCACTCTCCCACACACACACACGGAGCCTTCACTCTCCCACACACACACACGGAGCCTTCACTCTCCCACACACACGGAGCCTTCAATCTCCCAGACACACACACGGAGCCTTCACTCTCCCACACACACACACACGGAGCCTTCACTCTCCCACACACACACACGGAGTCTTCACTCTCCCACACACACGGAGCCTTCACTCTCCCACACACACGGAGCCTTCACTCTCCCACACACACACACGGAGCCTTCACTCTCCCACACACACGGAGCCTTCACTCTCCCACACACACGGAGCCTTCACTCTCCCACACACACACACGGAGCCTTCACTCTCCCACACACACACACGGAGCCTTCACTCTCCCACACACTAACACGGAGCCTTCACTCTCCCACACACACGGAGTCTTCACTCTCCCACACACACGGAGCCTTCACTCTCCCACACACACGGAGCATTCACTCTCCCACACACACACACGGAGCCTTCACTCTCCCACACACACACACGGAGCCTTCACTCTCCCACACACACACACGGAGCCTTCACTCTCCCAGACACCCGTAGCCTTCACTCTCCCACAAACACGTAGCCTTCACTCTCCCACACACACACACGGATCCTTCACTCTCCCACACACCCGGAGCCTTCACTCTCCCACACACACACACGAAGCCTTCACTCTCCCACACATACACACGGAGCCTTCCCTCTCCCACACACACCCAAACGGAGCCTTCACTCTCGCAAACACACCGAGCCTTCACTTTCCCACACACAGACACGGAGCCTTCACTCTCCCATACACACGGAGTCTTCAGTCTCCCACACACACGGATCCTTCACTCTCCAGGACACACGGAGCCTTCAATCTCACAGACACACACACGGAGACTTCACTCTCCCACACACACACACGGAGCATTCAATCTCCCACACACACACAAGGAGACTTCAATCTCCCACACACGGAGCCGTCACTCTCCCACACACACACACGGAGCCTTCACTCTGCCACACACACGGAGCCTTCACTCTCCCACACACACACACGGAGCCTTCACTCTCCCACACGCACACACGGAGCCTTCACTCTCTCACACACTAACACGGAGCCTTCACTCTCCCACACACACGGAGTCTTCACTCTCCCACGCACACGGAGCCTTCACTCTCCCACACACACACACGGAGCCTTCACTCTCCCACACACACGAAGCCTTCACTCTCCCACACAAACACACGGATACTTCACTCTCCCACACATACACACGGAGCCTTCCCTCTCCCACACACACCCAAACGGAGCCTTCACTCTCGCAAACACACCGAGCCTTCACTTTCCCACACACAGACACGGAGCCTTCACTCTCCCATACACACGGAGTCTTCAGTCTCCCACACACACGGATCCTTCACTCTCCAGGACACACGGAGCCTTCAATCTCACAGACACACACACGGAGACTTCACTCTCCCACACACACACACGGAGCATTCAATCTCCCACACACACACAAGGAGACTTCAATCTCCCACACACGGAGCCGTCACTCTCCCACACACACACACGGAGACTTCAATCTCCCACACACACACACGGAGCCTTCACTCTCCCACACACACACACGGAGACTTCAATCTCCCACACACGGAGCCTTCACTCTCCCACACACACACACGGAGCCTTCACTCTCCCACACACACACACGGAGCCTTCACTCTCCCACACACATGGAGCCTTCACTCTCACACACACGGAGCCTTCACTCTCCCACACACACACACGGAGACTTCACTCTCCCACACACACACACACGGAGACTTCACTCTCCCACACACACACACGGAGCCTTCACTCTCCCAAACACACCCACGGAGTCTTCACTCTCCCACACACATGGAGCATTCACTCTTCCACACACACACACACACACGGAGCCTTCACTCTCCCACAAACACACACGGAGCCTTCACTCTCCCACACACACACACGGAGCCTTCACTGTCCCACACACACGGAGCCTTCACTCTCCCACACACAGACACGGATCCTTCACTCTCCCACACACACGGAGCCTTCACTCTCCCACACACACACACGGAGCCTTCACTCTCCCACACACACGGAGTCTTCACTCTCCCACACACGGAGCCTTCACTCTCCCACACACACGGAGACTTCACTCTCCCACACATACACACGGAGCCTTCACTCTCCCACACACACACACGGAGCCTTCACTCTCCCACACACACACACGGAGCCTTCACTCTCCCACACACACACACGGAGCCTTCACTCTCCCACACACACGGAGACTTCACTCTCCCACACACACGGAGCCTTCACTCTCCCACAAACACACACACGGAGCCTTCACTCTCCCACACACACATGGAGCCTTCACTCTCCCAGACACACACACGGAGACTTCACTCTCCCGCACACACACACACGGAGCCTTCACTCTCCCACACACACGGAGCCTTCACTCTTCCACACACGGAGCCTTCACTCTCCCACACACACGGAGACTTCACTCTCCCACACACACGGAGCCTTCACTCTCCCACACACACGGAGCCTTCACTCTCCCACACACACGGAGCCTTCACTCTCCCACACACACGGAGCCTTCACTCTCCCAAACACACGGAGCCTTCACTCTCCCACACACACACACACGGCGCCTTCACTCTCCCACACACACACACACACGGAGCCTTCACTCTACCACACACACACACACGGAGCCTTCACTCTCCCACACACACACACGGAGCCTTCACTCTCCCACACACACACACGGAGCCTTCACTCTCCCACACACACACGGAGCCTTCACTCTCCCACACACACACACACGGATTCTTCACTCTCCCACACACACACACACACGGAGCCTTCACTCTCCCACACACACACACACGGAGCCTTCATTCTCCCACACACACACACGGAGACTTCACTCTCCGACGCACACACACGGAGCCTTCACTCTCCCACACACACGGAGCCTTCAGTCTCCCAAACACACGGAGCCTTCACTCTGCCATACACACACACGGAGCCTTCACTCTCCCACACACACGGAGCCTTCACTCACCCACACACACGGAGCCTTCACTCTCCCACACACAAACACGGAGACTTCACTCTCCCACACACAAACACGGAGACTTCACTCTCCCACTCACACACGGAGCCTTCACTCTCCCAAACACAAACACGGAGCCTTCACTCTCCCACACACACACACGGAGCCTTCACTCTCCCACACACACACACACACGGAGCCTTAACTCACCCTCACACACACACGGAGCCTTCATTCTCCCACACACACGGAGCCTTCACTCTCACACACATACACATGGAGACTTCACTCTCCCACACACACACACGGAGACTTCACTCTCCCACACACACACGGAGCCTTCACTCTCCCACACACACACACACGGAGCCTTCAATCTCCCACACACACGGATCCTTCATTCTCCCACACACACACATGGAGCCTTCACTCTCCCACACAGACGGAGCCTTAACTCTCCCACACACACACACGGAGCCTTCACTCTCCCACGCACGCGGAGCCTTCACTCTCCCTCACACACACACGGTGCCTTCACTCTCGCACACACACACACGGAGCCTTCCCTCTACCTCACACACACACGGAACCTTCAGTCTCCCACACACACACACGGAGCCTTCACTCTCCCACACACACACACGGAGCCTTCACTCTCCCACACACACGGAGACTTCACTCTCTCACACACACGGAGCCTTCACTCTCACACACACACACACGGAGCCTTCACTCTGCCACAAACACTCACGGAGCCTTCACTCTCCCACACACACGGAGACTTCACTCTCCCACACACACGGAGTCTTCACTCTCCCACAAACACGGAGACTTCCCTCTCCCACACACACACACGGAGCCTTCATTCTCCCACACACACACACGGAGCCTTCACTCTCCCACACACACACACGGAAGCTACAGTCTCCCACACACACACACGGAGCCTTCACTCACACACACGGCGCCTTCACTCTCCCACACACACACACACGGAGCCTTCACTCTACCACACACACACACACACGGAGCCTTCACTCTCCCACACACACACACACGGAGCCTTCACTCTCCCACACACACACACACGGAGCCATCACACTCCCACACACACACACACGGAGCCTTCACTCTCCCACACACATGGAGCCTTCACTCTCCCACACACACACACGGTGCCTTCACTCTCCCACACACACGGAGCCTTCACTCTCCCACACACACGGAGCCTTCAGTCTCCCACACACACGGAGCCTTCACTCTCCCACACACACACACGGAGCCTTCACTCTCCCACACACACGGAGCCTTCAGTCTCCCAAACACACGGAGCCTTCACTCTCCCACAAACACGGAGCCTTCACTCTCCCACACACACACACGGAGCCTTCACTCTCCCACAAACACACACACGGAGACTTCACTCTCCCACACACACACACGGAGACTTCACTCTCCCACACACACACACGGAGCCTTCACTCTCCCACACACACACACGGAGCCTTCACTCTGCCATACACACACACGGAGCCTTCACTCTCCCACAAACACGGAGCCTTCACTCACCCACACACACGGAGCCTTCACTCTCCCACACACACACACACGGAGCCTTCACTCTCACTCACACAAACACGGAGCCTTCACTCTCCCACACACAAACACGGAGACTTCACTCTCCCACTCACACACGGAGCCTTCACTCTCCCAAACACAAACACGGAGCCTTCACTCTCCCACACACACACACGGAGCCTTCACTCTCCCACCCACACGGAGCCTTCACTCTCCCACACACACGGAGCCTTCACTCTCCCACAGACACACGGAGCCTTCAGTCTCCCACACACACACACACACACACACGGAGCCTTAACTCACCCTCACACACACACGGAGCCTTCACTCTCCCACACACACGGAGTCTTCATTCTCCCACACACACGGAGACTTCACTCTCCCACACACACGGAGCCTTCACTCTCCCACACACACGGAGTCTTCATTCTCCCACACACACGGAGCCTTCACTCTCACACACACACACACACGGAGACTTCACTCTCCCACACACACACACGGAGACTTCACTCTCCCACACACACACACGGAGCCTTCACTCTCCCACACACACGGAGCCTTTACTCTCCCACAGACACACACGGAGCCTTCACTCTCCCACGCACACGGAGCCTTCACTCTCCCTCACACACACACGGTGCCTTCACTCTCCCACACACACACACGGAGCCTTCCCTCTACCACACAAACACACGGAGCCTTCACTCTCCCACACACACACACGGAGACTTTACTCTCCCACACACACACACGGAGCCTTCAGTCTCCCACACACACGGAGCCTTCACTCTCCCACACACACACACGGAGCCTTCACTCTCCCACTCACACACACGGAGCCTTCACTCTCCCACACACACACACGGAGCCTTCACTCTCCCACACACACACACGGAGCCTTCACTCTCCCACACACACACACGGAGCCTTCACTCTCCCACACACACACACGGAAGCTACAGTCTCCCACACACACACACGGAGCCTTCACTGTCCCACACACACGGAGCCTTCACTCTCCCACACACACGGAGCCTTCACTGTCCCACACACACACATGGAGCCTGCACTCTTCCACACACACACACGGAGCCTTCACTCTCCCACACACACGGAGCATTCACTCTCCCACACAAACACACGGAGCCTTCACTCAACCACACACACACACACGGAGCCTTCACTCTCCCACACACACGGAGCCTTCACTCTCCCACACACACACACGGAGCCTTCACTCTCCCACACAGACGGAGCCTTCACTCTCCCACACACACACACGGAGCCTTCACTCTCCCACACACACACACACGGAGCCTTCACTCTCCCACACACACGGAGCCTTCAGTCTCCCACACACAGACACGGAGCCTTCACTCTCACACACACACGGAGCCTTCACTTTCCCACACACACACACGGAGCCTTCACTCTCCCACACACACACATACGGAGCCTTCACTCTCCCACACACACGGAGCCTTCACTCTCCCACACACACGGAGCCTTCACTCTCCAACACACACACACGGAGCCTTCACTCTCCCACACAGACGGAGCCTTCACTCTCCCACACACACACACGGAGCCTTCACTCTCCCACACACACGGAGCCTTCAGTCTCCCAAACACACGCAGCCTTCACTCTCCCACACACACACACGGAGCCTTCACTCTCCCACACACACACACGGAGCCTTCACTCTCCCACACACACACACGGAGCCTTCAATCTCCCACACACACACACGGAGCCTTCACTCTCCCACACACACACAAGGAGCCTTCACTCTCCCACACACACGGAGCCTTCACTCTGCCATACACACACACGGAGCCTTCACTCTCCCACACAGACGGAGCCTTCACTCTCCCAAACACAAACACGGAGACTTCACTCTCCCACACACACACACGGAACCTTCACTCTCCCACACACACACACACGGAGACTTCACTCACCCACACACACACACGGAGTCTTCACTCTCCCACACACACGGAGCCTTTTCTCTCCGACACACACGGAGCCTTCACTCTCCCACACACACACACGGAACCTTCACTCTCCCACACACACACACACGGAGACTTCACTCTCCCACACACACACACGGAGTCTTCACTCTCCCACACACACGGAGCCTTCACTCTCCCACACACACGGAGCCTTCACTCTCCCACACACACACACGGAGCCTTCACTCTCCCACACACACGGAGCCTTCACTCTCCCACACACACGGAGCCTTCACTCTCCCACACACTAACACGGAGCCTTCACTCTCCCACACACACGGAGCCTTCACTCTCCCACACACACACACGGAGCCTTCACTCTCCCACACACACACACGGAGCTTTCACTCTCCGACACACACGGAGCCTTCACTCTCCCACACACACACACGGAACCTTCACTCTCCCACACACACACACGGAGCCTTCACTCTCCCACACACACACACGGAGCCTGCACTCTCCCACACACACGGAGCCTTCAATCTCCCAGACACACACACGGAGCCTTCACTCTCCCACACACACACACACGGAGCCTTCACTCTCCCACACACACACACGGAGTCTTCACTCTCCCACACACACGGAGCCTTCACTCTCCCACACACACGGAGCCTTCACTCTCCCACACACACACACGGAGCCTTCACTCTCCCACACACACGGAGCCTTCACTCTCCCACACACACGGAGCCTTCACTCTCCCACACACACACACGGAGCCTTCACTCTCCCACACACACACACGGAGCCTTCACTCTCCCACACACTAACACGGAGCCTTCACTCTCCCACACACACGGAGTCTTCACTCTCCCACACACACGGAGCCTTCACTCTCCCACACACACGGAGCATTCACTCTCCCACACACACACACGGAGCCTTCACTCTCCCACACACACACACGGAGCCTTCACTCTCCCAGACACCCGTAGCCTTCACTCTCCCACAAACATGTAGCCTTCACTCTCCCACACACACACACGGAGCCTTCACTCTCCCACACACCCGGAGCCTTCACTCTCCCACACACACACACGAAGCCTTCACTCTCCCACACATGCACACGGAGCCTTCCCTCTCCCACACACACCCAAACGGAGCCTTCACTCTCGCAAACACACCGAGCCTTCACTTTCCCACACACAGACACGGAGCCTTCACTCTCCCATACACATGGAGTCTTCAGTCTCCCACACACATGGATCCTTCACACTCCAGGACACACGGAGCCTTCAATCTCACAGACACACACACGGAGACTTCACTCTCCCACACACACACACGGAGCATTCAATCTCCCACACACACACAAGGAGACTTCAATCTCCCACACACGGAGCCGTCACTCTCCCACACACACACACGGAGCCTTCACTCTCCCACACACACGGAGCCTTCACTCTCCCACACACACACACGGAGCCTTCACTCTCCCACACACACACACGGAGCCTTCACTCTCCCACACACTAACACGGAGCCTTCACTCTCCCACACACACGGAGTCTTCACTCTCCCACGCACACGGAGCCTTCACTCTCCCACACACACACACGGGGCCTTCACTCTCCCACACACACGAAGCCTTCACTCTCCCACACAAACACACGGATACTTCACTCTCCCACACATACAAACGGAGCCTTCCCTCTCCCACACACACCCAAACGGAGCCTTCACTCTCGCAAACACACCGAGCCTTCACTTTCCCACACACAGACACGGAGCCTTCACTCTCCCATACACACGGAGTCTTCAGTCTCCCACACACACGGATCCTTCACTCTCCAGGACACACGGAGCCTTCAATCTCACAGACACACACACGGAGACTTCACTCTCCCACACACACACACGGAGCATTCAATCTCCCACACACACACAAGGAGACTTCAATCTCCCACACACGGAGCCGTCACTCTCCCACACACACACACGGAGACTTCAATCTCCCACACACACACACGGAGCCTTCACTCTCCCACACACACACACGGAGACTTCAATCTCCCACACACGGAGCCTTCACTCTACCACACGCACACACGGAGCCTTCACTCTCCCACACACACACACGGAGCCTTCACTCTCCCACACACATGGAGCCTTCACTCTCACACACACGGAGCCTTCACTCTCCCACACACACACACGGAGACTTCACTCTCCCACACACACACACGGAGACTTCACTCTCCCACACACACACACGGAGCCTTCACTCTCCCAAACACACCCACGGAGCCTTCACTCTCCCACACACATGGAGCATTCACTCTTCCACACACACACACACACGGAGCCTTCACTCTCCCACAAACACACACGGAGCCTTCACTCTCCAACACACACACACACGGAACCTTCACTTTGCCACACACACTCACGCACCCTTCACACTCCCACACACACGGAGCCTTCACTCTCCCAAACACACACACGGAGACTTCACTCTCCCACACACACACACGGAGCCTTCACTCTCCCACACACACACACGGAGACTACACTCTCCCACACACACACACGGAGACTACAATCTCCCACACACGGAGCCTTCACTCTCCCACACACACACACGGAGCCTTCACTCTCCCACACACACACACACGGAGCCTTCACTCTCCCACACACACACACGGAGTCTTCACTCTCCCACACACACGGAGCCTTCACTCTCCCACACACACGGAGCCTTCACTCTCCCACACACACACACGGAGCCTTCACTCTCCCACACACACGGAGCCTTCACTCTCCCACACACACGGAGCCTTCACTCTCCCACACACACACACGGAGCCTTCACTCTCCCACACACACACACGGAGCCTTCACTCTCCCACACACACACACGGAGCCTTCACTCTCCCACACACACGGAGTCTTCACTCTCCCACACACACGGAGCCTTCACTCTCCCACACACACGGAGCATTCACTCTCCCACACACACACACGGAGCCTTCACTCTCCCACACACACACACGGAGCCTTCACTCTCCCAGACACCCGTAGCCTTCACTCTCCCACAAACATGTAGCCTTCACTCTCCCACACACACACACGGAGCCTTCACTCTCCCACACACCCGGAGCCTTCATTCTCCCACACACACACACGAAGCCTTCACTCTCCCACACATACACACGGAGCCTTCCCTCTCCCACACACACCCAAACGGAGCCTTCACTCTCGCAAACACACCGAGCCTTCACTTTCCAACACACAGACACGGAGCCTTCACTCTCCCATACACACGGAGTCTTCAGTCTCCCACACACACGGATCCTTCACTCTCCAGGACACACGGAGCCTTCAATCTCACAGACACACACACGGAGACTTCACTCTCCCACACACACACACGGAGCATTCAATCTCCCACACACACACAAGGAGACTTCAATCTCCCACACACGGAGCCGTCACTCTCCCACACACACACACGGAGCCTTCACTCTCCCACACACACGGAGCCTTCACTCTCCCACACACACACACGGAGCCTTCACTCTCCCACACACACACACGGAGCCTTCACTCTCCCACACACTAACACGGAGCCTTCACTCTCCCACACACACGGAGTCTTCACTCTCCCACGCACACGGAGCCTTCACTCTCCCACACACACACACGGAGCCTTCACTCTCCCACACACACGAAGCCTTCACTCTCCCACACAAACACACGGATACTTCACTCTCCCACACATACACACGGAGCCTTCCCTCTCCCACACACACCCAAACGGAGCCTTCACTCTCGCAAACACACCGAGCCTTCACTTTCCCACACACAGACACGGAGCCTTCACTCTCCCATACACACGGAGTCTTCAGTCTCCCACACACACGGAGACTTCACTCTCCCACACACACACACGGAGCATTCAATCTCCCACACACACACAAGGAGACTTCAATCTCCCACACACGGAGCCGTCACTCTCCCACACACACACACGGAGACTTCAATCTCCCACACACACACACGGAGCCTTCACTCTCCCACACACACACACGGAGACTTCAATCTCCCACACACGGAGCCTTCTCTCTCCCACACACACACACGGAGCCTTCACTCTCCCACACACACACACGGAGCCTTCACTCTCCCACACACATGGAGCCTTCACTCTCACACACACGGAGCCTTCACTCTCCCACACACACACACGGAGACTTCACTCTCCCACACACACACACGGAGACTTCACTCTCCCACACACACACACGGAGCCTTCACTCTCCCAAACACACCCACGGAGCCTTCACTCTCCCACACACATGGAGCATTCACTCTTCCACACACACACACACACGGAGCCTTCACTCTCCCACAAACACACACGGAGCCTTCACTCTCCAACACACACACACACGGAACCTTCACTTTGCCACACACACTCACGCACCCTTCACACTCCCACACACACGGAGTCTTCACTCTCCCACACACACACACGGAGCCTTCACTCTCCAACACACACACACACGGAACCTTCACTTTGCCACACACACTCACGCACCCTTCACACATCCACACACACGGAGCCTTCACTCTCCCACACACACACACGGAGCATTCACTCACCCACTCACACGGAGCCTTCACTCTCCCACACACACACACGGAGCCTTCACTCTCCCACACACACACACGGAGCCTTCACTCTCCCACTCACACACACGGAACCTTCACTCTCCCACACACACACACGGAGCCTTCACTCTCCCACACACACACACGGAGCCTTCACTCTCCCACACACACACATGGAGCCTCCACACTCCCACACACACGGAGCCTTCACACTCCCACACACACACACGGAGCCTTCACACTCCCACACACACACACGGAGCCTTCACGCTCCCACACACACACACGGAGCCTTCACTCTCCCAGACACACACACGGAGACTTCACTCTCCCACACACACACGGAGCCTTCACTCTCCCACACACACACACACGGAGCCTTCAATCTCCCACACACACGGAGCCTTCAATCTCCCACACACACGGAGCCTTCACTCTCCCACCCACACACACGGAGCCCTCACTCTACCACACAAACACACGGAGCCTTCACCCTCCCACACACACACACTGAGCCTTCACTCTCCCACACACACACACGGAGCCTTCACCCTCCCACACACACGGAGCCTTCACTCTCCCAAACACACACACGGAGACTTCACTCTCCCACACACACACACGGAGCCTTCACTCTCCCACACACACACACGGAGACTACACTCTCCCACACACACACACGGAGACTACAATCTCCCACACACGGAGCCTTCACTCTCCCACACACACACACGGAGCCTTCACTCTCCCACACACACACACACGGAGCCTTCACTCTCCCACACACACACACGGAGTCTTCACTCTCCCACACACACGGAGCCTTCACTCTCCCACACACACGGAGCCTTCACTCTCCCACACACACACACGGAGCCTTCACTCTCCCACACACACGGAGCCTTCACTCTCCCACACACACGGAGCCTTCACTCTCCCACACACACACACGGAGCCTTCACTCTCCCACACACACACACGGAGCCTTCACTCTCCCACACACACACACGGAGCCTTCACTCTCCCACACACACGGAGTCTTCACTCTCCCACACACACGGAGCCTTCACTCTCCCACACACACGGAGCATTCACTCTCCCACACACACACACGGAGCCTTCACTCTCCCACACACACACACGGAGCCTTCACTCTCCCAGACACCCGTAGCCTTCACTCTCCCACAAACATGTAGCCTTCACTCTCCCACACACACACACGGAGCCTTCACTCTCCCACACACCCGGAGCCTTCATTCTCCCACACACACACACGAAGCCTTCACTCTCCCACACATACACACGGAGCCTTCCCTCTCCCACACACACCCAAACGGAGCCTTCACTCTCGCAAACACACCGAGCCTTCACTTTCCAACACACAGACACGGAGCCTTCACTCTCCCATACACACGGAGTCTTCAGTCTCCCACACACACGGATCCTTCACTCTCCAGGACACACGGAGCCTTCAATCTCACAGACACACACACGGAGACTTCACTCTCCCACACACACACACGGAGCATTCAATCTCCCACACACACACAAGGAGACTTCAATCTCCCACACACGGAGCCGTCACTCTCCCACACACACACACGGAGCCTTCACTCTCCCACACACACGGAGCCTTCACTCTCCCACACACACACACGGAGCCTTCACTCTCCCACACACACACACGGAGCCTTCACTCTCCCACACACTAACACGGAGCCTTCACTCTCCCACACACACGGAGTCTTCACTCTCCCACGCACACGGAGCCTTCACTCTCCCACACACACACACGGAGCCTTCACTCTCCCACACACACGAAGCCTTCACTCTCCCACACAAACACACGGATACTTCACTCTCCCACACATACACACGGAGCCTTCCCTCTCCCACACACACCCAAACGGAGCCTTCACTCTCGCAAACACACCGAGCCTTCACTTTCCCACACACAGACACGGAGCCTTCACTCTCCCATACACACGGAGTCTTCAGTCTCCCACACACACGGAGACTTCACTCTCCCACACACACACACGGAGCATTCAATCTCCCACACACACACAAGGAGACTTCAATCTCCCACACACGGAGCCGTCACTCTCCCACACACACACACGGAGACTTCAATCTCCCACACACACACACGGAGCCTTCACTCTCCCACACACACACACGGAGACTTCAATCTCCCACACACGGAGCCTTCTCTCTCCCACACACACACACGGAGCCTTCACTCTCCCACACACACACACGGAGCCTTCACTCTCCCACACACATGGAGCCTTCACTCTCACACACACGGAGCCTTCACTCTCCCACACACACACACGGAGACTTCACTCTCCCACACACACACACGGAGACTTCACTCTCCCACACACACACACGGAGCCTTCACTCTCCCAAACACACCCACGGAGCCTTCACTCTCCCACACACATGGAGCATTCACTCTTCCACACACACACACACACGGAGCCTTCACTCTCCCACAAACACACACGGAGCCTTCACTCTCCAACACACACACACACGGAACCTTCACTTTGCCACACACACTCACGCACCCTTCACACTCCCACACACACGGAGTCTTCACTCTCCCACACACACACACGGAGCCTTCACTCTCCAACACACACACACACGGAACCTTCACTTTGCCACACACACTCACGCACCCTTCACACATCCACACACACGGAGCCTTCACTCTCCCACACACACACACGGAGCATTCACTCACCCACTCACACGGAGCCTTCACTCTCCCACACACACACACGGAGCCTTCACTCTCCCACACACACACACGGAGCCTTCACTCTCCCACTCACACACACGGAACCTTCACTCTCCCACACACACACACGGAGCCTTCACTCTCCCACACACACACACGGAGCCTTCACTCTCCCACACACACACATGGAGCCTCCACACTCCCACACACACGGAGCCTTCACACTCCCACACACACACACGGAGCCTTCACACTCCCACACACACACACGGAGCCTTCACGCTCCCACACACACACACGGAGCCTTCACTCTCCCAGACACACACACGGAGACTTCACTCTCCCACACACACACGGAGCCTTCACTCTCCCACACACACACACACGGAGCCTTCAATCTCCCACACACACGGAGCCTTCAATCTCCCACACACACGGAGCCTTCACTCTCCCACCCACACACACGGAGCCCTCACTCTACCACACAAACACACGGAGCCTTCACCCTCCCACACACACACACTGAGCCTTCACTCTCCCACACACACACACGGAGCCTTCACCCTCCCACACACACGGAGACTTCATTCTCGCACACACACGGAGACTTCCCTCTCCCACACACACACACGGAGCCTTCACTCTCCCACACACACACACGGAGCCTTCACTCTCGCACACACACGGAGACTTCCCTCTCCCACACACACACACGGAGCCTTCACTCTCCCACACACACACACGGAGCCTTCACTCTCCCACACACACGGAGACTTCCCTCTCCCACACACACACACGGAGCCTTCATTCTCCCAAACACACACGGAGCCTTCACTCTCCCACACACACACACGGAGCCTTCACTCTCCCACACACACACACGGAGTCTTCACTCTCGCACACACACACACGGAGTCTTCACTCTCGCACACACACGGAGCCTTCACTCTCCCACACACACGGAGCCTTCACTCTCCCACACACACGGAGCCGTCACTCTCCCACACACACGGAGCCTTCACTCTCACACACAAACACACGGAGCCTTCACTCAACCACACACACACACACGGAGCCTTCACTCTCCCACACACACGGAGCCTTCACTCTCCCACACAGACGGAGTCTTCACTCTCCCACACACACACACGGAGCCATCACTCTCCCACACACACACACGGAGCCTTCACTCTCCCACACAGACGGAGCCTTCAGTCTCCCAAACACACGCAGCCTTCACTCTCCCACACACACACACGGAGCCTTCACTCTGCCATACACACACACGGAGCCTTCACTCTCCCACACACACGGAGCCTTCACTCTCCCACACACACGGAGCCTTCACTCTCCCACACAGACGGAGCCTTGACTCTCCCAAACACACGGAGCGTTCACTCTCCCACTCACACACACGGAGCCATCAATCTCCCACACACACTCACATGGAGCCTTCACTCAACCACACACACAGACTGAGCCTTCACTCTCCCACACACACGGAGCCTTCACTCTCCCACACACACACGCGGAGACTTCACTCTCCCACACACACACACGGAGCCTTCACTCTCCCACACACACACACGGAGCCTTCACTCTCCCACACACACGGAGCCTTCACTCTCCCACACACACACACGGAGTCTTCACTCTCCCACACACACACAAGGAGACTTCACTCTCCCACACACACACACGGAGCCTTCACTGTCCCAGACACCCGTAGCCTTCACTCTCCCACAAACATGAAGCCTTCACTCTCCCACACACACACACGGAGCCTTCCCTCTCCCACACACACGGATCCTTCACTCTCCCACACACAGACACGGAGCCTTCACTCTCCCACACACACACACGGAGCCTTCACTCTCGCAAACACACCAAGCCTTCACTTTCCCACACACAGACACGGAGCCTTCACTCTCCCACACACACGGAGTCTTCAGTCTCCCACACACACGGATCCTTCACTCTCCAGGACACACGGAGCCTTCCATCTCACATACACGCACACGGAGACTTCACTCTCCCATACACACACACACGGAGCATTCAATCTCCCACACACACACAAGGAGACTTCAATCTCCCACACACGGAGCCGTCACTCTCCCACACACACACACGGAGACTTCAATCTCCCACACACGGAGCCTTCACTCTCCCACACACACACACGGAGCCTTCACTCTCCCACACACACACACGGAGCCTTCACTCTCCCACACACACACACGGAGCCTTCACTCTCCCACACACATGGAGCCTTCACTCTCCCACACACACTTAGCCTTTACTCTCACACACACGGAGCCTTCACTCTCCCAAACACACACACGGAGACTTCACTCTCCCACACACACACACGGAGCCTTCACTCTCCCACACACACACACGGAGCCTACACTCTCCCACACACATGGAGCCTTCACTCTCCCACACACACTTAGCCTTTACTCTCACACACACGGAGCCTTCACTCTCCCAAACACACACACGGAGACTTCACTCTCCCACACACACACACGGAGACTACAATCTCCCACACACGGAGCCTTCACTCTCCCACACACACACACGGAGCCTTCACTCTCCCACACACACACACACGGAGCCTTCACTCTCCCACACACACGGAGCCTGCACTCTTCCACACACACACACACGGAGCCTTCACTCTCCCACACACACGGAGCCTGCACTCTTCCACACACACACACACGGAGCCTTCCCTCTAACACACACATGGAGCATTCACTCTTGCACACACACACACACGGAGCCTTCACTCTCCCACACACACACACGGAGCCTTCACTCTCCAACACACACACACGGAGCATTCACTCACCCACTCACACACACGGAACCTTCACTCTCCCACACACACACACGGAGCATTCACTGTCCCACACACACACACGGAGTCTTCACTCTCTCACACACACGGAGCCTTCACTCTCCCACACACACACGGAGCCTTCACTCTCCCACACACACACACGGAGCCTTCACTCTCCCACACACACACACGGAGCCTTCAATCTCCCACACACACGGAGCCTTCACTCTCCCACACACACACACGGAGCCTTCACTCTCCCACACACACGGAGCCGTAACTCTCCCACACACACACACACGGAGCCTTCACTCTCCCAGACACACACACGGAGCCTTCACTCTCCCAGGCACACGGAGCCTTCACTCTCCCTCACACACACACAGAGCCTTCACTCTCCCACACACACACACGGAGCCTTCACCCTCCCACACACACACACACGGAGCCTTCACTCTCCCACACACACACACACGGAGCCTTCACTCTCCCACACACACACACGGAAGCTACAGTCTCCAACAGACACACACGGAGCCTTCACTCTCCCACACAGACACACGGAGTCTTCACTCTCGCACACACATGGAGACTTCACTATCCCACACAAACACACGGAGCCTTCACTCAACCACAGACACACACACGGAGCCTTCACTCTCCCACACACACACACGGAGCCTTCACTCTCCCACACACACGGAGCCTTCACTCTCCCACACACACGGAGCCTTCACTCTCCCACACAGACGGAGCCTTCACTCTCCCACACACACACACGAAGCCACCACTCTCCCACACACACACACGGAGACTTCACTCTCCCCCACACACACACGGAGCCCTCACTCTCCCACACACACACACGGAGCCTTCACTCTCCCACACACACACACGGAGCCTTCACTCTCCCACACACACACACGGAGACTTCACTCTCCCACACACACACACGGAGCCTTCCCTCTACCACACAAACACACGGAGCCTTCACTCTCCCACACACACACACGGAGCCTTCACTCTGCCATACACACACACGGAGCCTTCACTCTCCCACACACACACACGGAGCCTTCACTCTCCCACACACACACACGGAGCCTTCACTCTGCCACACACATGGAGCCTTCACTCTCCCACACACACTTAGCCTTTACTCTCACACACACGGAGCCTTCACTCTCCCAAACACACACACGGAGACTTCACTCTCCCACACACACACACGGAGCCTTCACTCTCCCACACACACACACGGAGACTACATTCTCCCACACACACACACGGAGACTACAATCTCCCACACACGGAGCCTTCACTCTCCCACACACACACAAGGAGCCTTCACTCTCCCACACACACACACACACGGAGCCTTCACTCTCCCACACACACGGAGCCTGCACTCTTCCACACACACACACATGGAGCCTTCACTCTCCCACACACACGGAGCCTGCACTCTTCCACACACACACACATGGAGCCTTCCCTCTATCACACACATGGAGCATTCACTCTTCCACACACACACACACGGAGCCTTCACTCTCCCACACACACACACGGAGCCTTCACTCTCCAACACACACACACGGAGCCTTCACTCACCCACTCACACACACGGAACCTTCACTCTCCCACACACACACACGGATCATTCACTGTCCCACACACACACACGGAGTCTTCACTCTCTCACACACACGGAGCCTTCACTCTCCCACACACACACATGGAGACTTCACTCTCCCACACACACACGGAGCCTTCACTCTCCCACACACACACACGGAGCCTTCACTCTCCCACAAACACACACGGAGCCTTCAATCTCCCACACACACGGAGCCTTCACTCTCCCACACACACACACGGAGCCTTCACTCTCCCACACACACGGAGCCTTCACTCTCCCACACACACACACGGAGCCTTCACTCTCCCAGACACACACACGGAGCCTTCAATCTCCCAGGCACACGGAGCCTTCACTCTCCCTCACACACACACGGAGCCTTCACTCTCCCACATACACACACGGAGCCTTCACTCTCCTACACACACACACACGGAGCCTTCACTCTCCCACACACACGGAGCCTTCACACTCCCACAAACACGGAGACTTCCCTCTCCCACACACACACACGGAGCCTTCATTCTCCCACACACACACGGAGCCTTCACTCTCCCACACACACACACGGAAGCTACAGTCTCCCACACACACACACGGAGCCTTCACTCTCCCACACACACGGAGCCTTCACTCTCCCACACACACGGAGCCTTCACTCTCCCACACACACACACGGAGCCTTCACTCTCCCACACACACGGAGTCTTCACTCTCGCACACACACGGAGACTTCACTCTCCCACACAAACACACGGAGCCTTCACTCAACCACACACACACACACGGAGCCTTCACTCTCCCACACACACGGAGCCTTCACTCTCCCACACAGACGGAGCCTTCACTCTCCCACACACACACACGGAGCCTCCACTCTCCCACACACACACACGGAGCCTTCACTCTCCCACACACACACACAGACCCTTCACTCTCCCTCACACACACACGGAGCCTTCACTCTGCCATACACACACACGGAGCCTTCACTCTCCCACACACACACACGGAGCCTTCACTCTCCCACACACACACACGGAGCCTTCACTCTCCCACACACATGGAGCCTTCACTCTCCCACACACACTTAGCCTTTACTCTCACACACACGGAGCCTTCACTCTCCCAAACACACACACGGAGACTTCACTCTCCCACACATACACACGGAGCCTTCACTCTCCCACACACACACACGGAGACTACACTCTCCCACACACACACATGGAAGCTACAGTCTCCAACAGACACACACGGAGCCTTCACTCTCCCACACAGACACACGGAGTCTTCACTCTCGCACACACATGGAGACTTCACTATCCCACACAAACACACGGAGCCTTCACTCAACCACAGACACACACACGGAGCCTTCAGTCTCCCACACACACACACGGAGCCTTCACTCTCCCACACACACGGAGCCTTCACTCTCCCACACACACGGAGCCTTCACTCTCCCACACAGACGGAGCCTTCACTCTCCCACACACACACACGAAGCCACCACTCTCCCACACACACACACGGAGACTTCACTCTCCCCCACACACACACGGAGCCCTCACTCTCCCACACACACACAAGGAGCCTTCACTCTCCCACACACACACACGGAGCCTTCACTCTCCCACACACACACACGGAGACTTCACTCTCCCACACACACACACGGAGCCTTCCCTCTACCACACAAACACACGGAGCCTTCACTCTCCCACACACACACACGGAGCCTTCACTCTGCCATACACACACACGGAGCCTTCACTCTCCCACACACACAAACGGAGCCTTCACTCTCCCACACACACACACGGAGCCTTCACTCTGCCACACACATGGAGCCTTCACTCTCCCACACACACTTAGCCTTTACTCTCACACACACGGAGCCTTCACTCTCCCAAACACACACACGGAGACTTCACTCTCCCACACACACACACGGAGCCTTCACTCTCCCACACACACACACGGAGACTACATTCTCCCACACACACACACGGAGACTACAATCTCCCACACACGGAGCCTTCACTCTCCCACAAACATGAAGCCTTCACTCTCCCACACACACACACGGAGCCTTCCCTCTCCCACACACACGGATCCTTCACTCTCCCACACACAGACACGGAGCCTTCACTCTCCCACACACACACACGGAGCCTTCACTCTCGCAAACACACCAAGCCTTCACTTTCCCACACACAGACACGGAGCCTTCACTCTCCCACACACACGGAGTCTTCAGTCTCCCACACACACGGATCCTTCACTCTCCAGGACACACGGAGCCTTCCATCTCACATACACACACACGGAGACTTCACTCTCCCATACACACACACACGGAGCATTCAATCTCCCACACACACACAAGGAGACTTCAATCTCCCACACACGGAGCCGTCACTCTCCCACACACACACACGGAGACTTCAATCTCCCACACACGGAGCCTTCACTCTCCCACACACACACACGGAGCCTTCACTCTCCCACACACACACACGGAGCCTTCACTCTCCCACACACACACACGGAGCCTTCACTCTCCCACACACATGGAGCCTTCACTCTCCCACACACACTTAGCCTTTACTCTCACACACACGGAGCCTTCACTCTCCCAAACACACACACGGAGACTTCACTCTCCCACACACACACACGGAGCCTTCACTCTCCCACACACACACACGGAGCCTACACTCTCCCACACACATGGAGCCTTCACTCTCCCACACACACTTAGCCTTTACTCTCACACACACGGAGCCTTCACTCTCCCAAACACACACACGGAGACTTCACTCTCCCACACACACACACGGAGACTACAATCTCCCACACACGGAGCCTTCACTCTCCCACACACACACACGGAGCCTTCACTCTCCCACACACACACACACGGAGCCTTCACTCTCCCACACACACGGAGCCTGCACTCTTCCACACACACACACACGGAGCCTTCACTCTCCCACACACACGGAGCCTGCACTCTTCCACACACACACACACGGAGCCTTCCCTCTAACACACACATGGAGCATTCACTCTTGCACACACACACACACGGAGCCTTCACTCTCCCACACACACACACGGAGCCTTCACTCTCCAACACACACACACGGAGCATTCACTCACCCACTCACACACACGGAACCTTCACTCTCCCACACACACACACGGAGCATTCACTGTCCCACACACACACACGGAGTCTTCACTCTCTCACACACACGGAGCCTTCACTCTCCCACACACACACGGAGCCTTCACTCTCCCACACACACACACGGAGCCTTCACTCTCCCACACACACACACGGAGCCTTCAATCTCCCACACACACGGAGCCTTCACTCTCCCACACACACACACGGAGCCTTCACTCTCCCACACACACGGAGCCGTAACTCTCCCACACACACACACACGGAGCCTTCACTCTCCCAGACACACACACGGAGCCTTCACTCTCCCAGGCACACGGAGCCTTCACTCTCCCTCACACACACACAGAGCCTTCACTCTCCCACACACACACACGGAGCCTTCACCCTCCCACACACACACACACGGAGCCTTCACTCTCCCACACACACACACACGGAGCCTTCACTCTCCCACACACACACACGGAAGCTACAGTCTCCAACAGACACACACGGAGCCTTCACTCTCCCACACAGACACACGGAGTCTTCACTCTCGCACACACATGGAGACTTCACTATCCCACACAAACACACGGAGCCTTCACTCAACCACAGACACACACACGGAGCCTTCACTCTCCCACACACACACACGGAGCCTTCACTCTCCCACACACACGGAGCCTTCACTCTCCCACACACACGGAGCCTTCACTCTCCCACACAGACGGAGCCTTCACTCTCCCACACACACACACGAAGCCACCACTCTCCCACACACACACACGGAGACTTCACTCTCCCCCACACACACACGGAGCCCTCACTCTCCCACACACACACACGGAGCCTTCACTCTCCCACACACACACACGGAGCCTTCACTCTCCCACACACACACACGGAGACTTCACTCTCCCACACACACACACGGAGCCTTCCCTCTACCACACAAACACACGGAGCCTTCACTCTCCCACACACACACACGGAGCCTTCACTCTGCCATACACACACACGGAGCCTTCACTCTCCCACACACACACACGGAGCCTTCACTCTCCCACACACACACACGGAGCCTTCACTCTGCCACACACATGGAGCCTTCACTCTCCCACACACACTTAGCCTTTACTCTCACACACACGGAGCCTTCACTCTCCCAAACACACACACGGAGACTTCACTCTCCCACACACACACACGGAGCCTTCACTCTCCCACACACACACACGGAGACTACATTCTCCCACACACACACACGGAGACTACAATCTCCCACACACGGAGCCTTCACTCTCCCACACACACACAAGGAGCCTTCACTCTCCCACACACACACACACACGGAGCCTTCACTCTCCCACACACACGGAGCCTGCACTCTTCCACACACACACACATGGAGCCTTCACTCTCCCACACACACGGAGCCTGCACTCTTCCACACACACACACATGGAGCCTTCCCTCTATCACACACATGGAGCATTCACTCTTCCACACACACACACACGGAGCCTTCACTCTCCCACACACACACACGGAGCCTTCACTCTCCAACACACACACACGGAGCCTTCACTCACCCACTCACACACACGGAACCTTCACTCTCCCACACACACACACGGATCATTCACTGTCCCACACACACACACGGAGTCTTCACTCTCTCACACACACGGAGCCTTCACTCTCCCACACACACACATGGAGACTTCACTCTCCCACACACACACGGAGCCTTCACTCTCCCACACACACACACGGAGCCTTCACTCTCCCACAAACACACACGGAGCCTTCAATCTCCCACACACACGGAGCCTTCACTCTCCCACACACACACACGGAGCCTTCACTCTCCCACACACACGGAGCCTTCACTCTCCCACACACACACACGGAGCCTTCACTCTCCCAGACACACACACGGAGCCTTCAATCTCCCAGGCACACGGAGCCTTCACTCTCCCTCACACACACACGGAGCCTTCACTCTCCCACATACACACACGGAGCCTTCACTCTCCTACACACACACACACGGAGCCTTCACTCTCCCACACACACGGAGCCTTCACACTCCCACAAACACGGAGACTTCCCTCTCCCACACACACACACGGAGCCTTCATTCTCCCACACACACACGGAGCCTTCACTCTCCCACACACACACACGGAAGCTACAGTCTCCCACACACACACACGGAGCCTTCACTCTCCCACACACACGGAGCCTTCACTCTCCCACACACACGGAGCCTTCACTCTCCCACACACACACACGGAGCCTTCACTCTCCCACACACACGGAGTCTTCACTCTCGCACACACACGGAGACTTCACTCTCCCACACAAACACACGGAGCCTTCACTCAACCACACACACACACACGGAGCCTTCACTCTCCCACACACACGGAGCCTTCACTCTCCCACACAGACGGAGCCTTCACTCTCCCACACACACACACGGAGCCTCCACTCTCCCACACACACACACGGAGCCTTCACTCTCCCACACACACACACAGACCCTTCACTCTCCCTCACACACACACGGAGCCTTCACTCTGCCATACACACACACGGAGCCTTCACTCTCCCACACACACACACGGAGCCTTCACTCTCCCACACACACACACGGAGCCTTCACTCTCCCACACACATGGAGCCTTCACTCTCCCACACACACTTAGCCTTTACTCTCACACACACGGAGCCTTCACTCTCCCAAACACACACACGGAGACTTCACTCTCCCACACATACACACGGAGCCTTCACTCTCCCACACACACACACGGAGACTACACTCTCCCACACACACACATGGAAGCTACAGTCTCCAACAGACACACACGGAGCCTTCACTCTCCCACACAGACACACGGAGTCTTCACTCTCGCACACACATGGAGACTTCACTATCCCACACAAACACACGGAGCCTTCACTCAACCACAGACACACACACGGAGCCTTCAGTCTCCCACACACACACACGGAGCCTTCACTCTCCCACACACACGGAGCCTTCACTCTCCCACACACACGGAGCCTTCACTCTCCCACACAGACGGAGCCTTCACTCTCCCACACACACACACGAAGCCACCACTCTCCCACACACACACACGGAGACTTCACTCTCCCCCACACACACACGGAGCCCTCACTCTCCCACACACACACACGGAGCCTTCACTCTCCCACACACACACACGGAGCCTTCACTCTCCCACACACACACACGGAGACTTCACTCTCCCACACACACACACGGAGCCTTCCCTCTACCACACAAACACACGGAGCCTTCACTCTCCAACACACACACACGGAGCCTTCACTCACCCACTCACACACACGGAACCTTCACTCTCCCACACACACACACGGATCATTCACTGTCCCACACACACACACGGAGTCTTCACTCTCTCACACACACGGAGCCTTCACTCTCCCACACACACACACGGAGCCTTCACTCTCCCAGACACACACACGGAGCCTTCAATCTCCCAGGCACACGGAGCCTTCACTCTCCCTCACACACACACGGAGCCTTCACTCTCCCACATACACACACGGAGCCTTCACTCTCCTACACACACACACACGGAGCCTTCACTCTCCCACACACACGGAGCCTTCACACTCCCACAAACACGGAGACTTCCCTCTCCCACACACACACACGGAGCCTTCATTCTCCCACACACACACGGAGCCTTCACTCTCCCACACACACACACGGAAGCTACAGTCTCCCACACACACACACGGAGCCTTCACTCTCCCACACACACGGAGCCTTCACTCTCCCACACACACGGAGCCTTCACTCTCCCACAGACACACACGGAGTCTTCACTCTCCCACACACACACACGGAGCCTTCACTCTCCCACACACACGGAGTCTTCACTCTCGCACACACACGGAGACTTCACTCTCCCACACAAACACACGGAGCCTTCACTCAACCACACACACACACACGGAGCCTTCACTCTCCCACACACACGGAGCCTTCACTCTCCCACACAGACGGAGCCTTCACTCTCCCACACACACACACGGAGCCTCCACTCTCCCACACACACACACGGAGCCTTCACTCTCCCACACACACACACAGACCCTTCACTCTCCCTCACACACACACGGAGCCTTCACTCTGCCATACACACACACGGAGCCTTCACTCTCCCACACACACACACGGAGCCTTCACTCTCCCACACACACACACGGAGCCTTCACTCTCCCACACACATGGAGCCTTCACTCTCCCACACACACTTAGCCTTTACTCTCACACACACGGAGCCTTCACTCTCCCAAACACACACACGGAGACTTCACTCTCCCACACATACACACGGAGCCTTCACTCTCCCACACACACACACGGAGACTACACTCTCCCACACACACACACGGAGACTACAATCTCCCAACACACGGAGCCTTCACTCTCCCACACACACACACGGAGCCTTCACTCTCCCACACACACACACACGGAGCCTTCACTCTCCCACACACACGGAGCCTGCACTCTTCCACACACACACACACACGGAGCCTTCACTCTCCCACACACACGGAGCCTGCACTCTTCCACACACACACACACACGGAGCCTTCCCTCTAACACACACATGGAGCATTCACTCTTCCACACACACACACACGGAGCCTTCACTCTCCCACACACACACACGGAGCCTTCACTCTCCAACACACACACACGGAGCATTCACTGTCCCACACACACACACGGAGTCTTCACTCACACACACGGAGCCTTCACTCTCCCACACACACACACGGAGACTTCACTCTCCCACACACACACGGAGCCTTCACTCTCCCACACACACACACGGAGCCTTCAATCTCCCACACACACGAAGCCTTCACTCTCCCACACACACACACGGAGCCTTCACTCTCCCACAAACACACACGGAGCCTTCACTCTCCCACGCACACGGAGCCGTAACTCTCCCACACACACACACGGAGCCTTCACTCTCCCAGACACACACACGGAGCCTTCACTCTCCCACACACACACACGGAGCCTTCACTCTCCCAAGCACACGGAGCCGTAACTCTCCCACACACACACACGGAGCCTTCACTCTCCCAGACACACACACGGAGCCTTCACTCTCCCAGGCACACGGACCTTCACTCTCCCTCACACACACACGGAGCCTTCACTCCCACACACACACACGGAGCCTTCACCCTCCCACACACACGGAGACTTCACTCTCCCACACACACGGAGACTTCACTCTCCCACACACACGGAGCATTCACTCTCCCACAAACACGGAGACTTCCCTCTCCCACACACACACACGGAGCCTTCATTCTCCCACACACACACGGAGCCTTCACTCTCCCACACACACACACGGAGCCTTCACTCTCCCACACACACACACGGAGCCTTCACTCTGCCACACACATGGAGCCTTCACTCTCCCACACACACTTAGCCTTTACTCTCACACACACGGAGCCTTCACTCTCCCACACACACACACGGATCATTCACTGTCCCACACACACACACGGAGTCTTCACTCTCTCACACACACGGAGCCTTCACTCTCCCACACACACACATGGAGACTTCACTCTCCCACACACACACGGAGCCTTCACTCTCCCACACACACACACGGAGCCTTCACTCTCCCACAAACACACACGGAGCCTTCAATCTCCCACACACACGGAGCCTTCACTCTCCCACACACACACACGGAGCCTTCACTCTCCCACACACACGGAGCCTTCACTCTCCCACACACACACACGGAGCCTTCACTCTCCCAGACACACACACGGAGCCTTCAATCTCCCAGGCACACGGAGCCTTCACTCTCCCTCACACACACACGGAGCCTTCACTCTCCCACATACACACACGGAGCCTTCACTCTCCCACACACACACACACGGAGCCTTCACTCTCCCACACACACGGAGCCTTCACACTCCCACAAACACTGAGACTTCCCTCTCCCACACACACACACGGAGCCTTCATTCTCCCACACACAAACGGAGCCTTCACTCTCCCACACACACACACGGAAGCTACAGTCTCCCACACACACACACGGAGCCTTCACTCTCCCACACACACGGAGCCTTCACTCTCCCAAACACACGGAGCCTTCACTCTCCCACAGACACACACGGAGCCTTCACTCTCCCACACACACACACGGAGCCTTCACTCTCCCACACACACGGAGTCTTCACTCTCGCACACACACGGAGACTTCACTCTCCCACACAAACACACGGAGCCTTCACTCAACCACACACACACACACGGAGCCTTCACTCTCCCACACACACGGAGCCTTCACTCTTCCACACAGACGGAGCCTTCACTCTCCCACACACACACACGGAGCCTCCACTCTCCCACACACACACACGGAGCCTTCACTCTCCCACACACACACACAGACCCTTCACTCTCCCTAACACACACACGGAGCCTTCACTCTGCCATACACACACACGGAGCCTTCACTCTCCCACACACACACACGGAGCCTTCACTCTCCCACACACACACACGGAGCCTTCACTCTCCCACACACATGGAGCCTTCACTCTCCCACACACACTTAGCCTTTACTCTCACACACACGGAGCCTTCACTCTCCCAAACACACACACGGAGACTTCACTCTCCCACACACACACACGGAGCCTTCACTCTCCCACACACACACACGGAGACTACACTCTCCCACACACACACACGGAGACTACAATCTCCCACACACGGAGCCTTCACTCTCCCACACACACACACACGGAGCCTTCACTCTCCCACACACACACACACGGAGACTACAATCTCCCACACACGGAGCCTTCACTCTCCCACACACACACACACGGAGCCTTCCCTCTAACACACACATGGAGCATTCACTCTTCCACACACACACACACACGGAGCCTTCACTCTCCCACACACACACACGGAGCCTTCACTCTCCAACACACACACACGGAGCATTCACTGTCCCACACAAAAACACGGAGTCTTCACTCACACACACGGAGCCTTCACTCTCCCACACACACACACGGAGACTTCACTCTCCCACACACACACGGAGCCTTCACTCTCCCACACACACACACGGAGCCTTCAATCTCCCACACACACGGAGCCTTCACTCTCCCACACACACACACGGAGCCTTCACTCTCCCACACACACACACGGAGCCTTCACTCTCCCACGCACACGGAGCCGTAACTCTCCCACACACACACACGGAGCCTTCACTCTCCCAGACACACAGACGGAGCCTTCACTCTCCCACACACACACACGGAGCCTTCACTCTCCCACGCACACGGAGCCGTAACTCTCCCACACACACACACGGAGCCTTCACTCTCCCAGACACACACACGGAGCCTTCACTCTCCCAGGCACACGGACCTTCACTCTCCCTCACACACACACGGAGCCTTCACTCCCACACAGACACACGGAGCCTTCACCCTCCCACACACACGGAGACTTCACTCTCCCACACACACGGAGACTTCACTCTCCCACACACACGGAGCATTCACTCTCCCACAAACACGGAGACTTCCCTCTCCCACACACAAACACGGAGCCCTCACTCTCCCACACACACACACGGAGCCTTCATTCTCCCACACACACACGGAGCCTTCACTCTCCCACACACACACACGGAGCCTTCACTCTCCCACACACACACACGGAGCCTTCACTCTGCCACACACATGGAGCCTTCACTCTCCCACACACACTTAGCCTTTACTCTCACACACACGGAGCCTTCACTCTCCCAAACACACACACGGAGACTTCACTCTCCCACACACACACACGGAGCCTTCACTCTCCCACACACACACACGGAGACTACACTCTCCCACACACACACACGGAGACTACAATCTCCCACACACGGAGGCTTCACTCTCCCACACACACACAAGGAGCCTTCACTCTCCCACACACACACACACGGAGCCTTCACTCTCCCACACACACGGAGCCTGCACTCTTCCACACACACACACATGGAGCCTTCACTCTCCCATACACACGGAGCCTGCACTCTTCCACACACACACACATGGAGCCTTCCCTCTATCACACACATGGAGCATTCACTCTTCCACACACACACACACGGAGCCTTCACTCTCCCACACTCACACACGGAGCCTTCACTCTCCAACACACACACACGGAGCCTTCACTCACCCACTCACACACACGGAACCTTCACTCTCCCACACACACACACGGATCATTCACTGTCCCACACACACACACGGAGCCTTCACTCTCCCACACACACGGAGCCTTCACTCTCCCTCACACACACACGGAGCCTTCACTCTCCCACACACACACACGGAGCCTTCACTCTCCCACACACACACACGGAGCCTTCACTCTCCCACACACACACGGAGCCTTCACTCTCCCACAAACACACACGGAGCCTTCACTCTCCCACACACACACACGGTGCCTTCACTCTCCCACACACACACACGGAGTCTTCACTCTCGCACACACACGGAGACTTCACTATCCCACACACACGGAGCCTTCACTCTCCCACACACACACACGGAGCCTTCACTCTCCCACACACACACACACGGAGCCTTCACTCTCCCACACATGGAGCCTTCACTCTCCCACACACACACACGGAGCCTTCACTCTCCACGCACACACACGGAGCCTTCACTCTCCCACAGACACACACGGAGCCTTCACTCTCCCAGACACACACACGGAGCCTTCACTCTCCCACACACACACAGAAGGAGCCTTCACGCTCCCACACACACACACGGAGCCTTCATTCTCCCACACACACGGAGCCTTCACTCTCCCACACACACACACGGAGCCTTCACTCTCCCACAGAGACGGAGCCTTCAGTCTCCCAAACACACGCAGCCTTCACTCTCCCTCACACACTCACGGAACCTTCACTCCCACACACACACACGGAGCCTTCACTCTCCCACAGAGACGGAGCCTTCAGTCTCCCAAACACACGGAGCCTTCACTCTCCCACATACACACACGGAGCCTTCACTCTCCTACACACACACACACGGAGCCTTCACTCTCCCACACACACGGAGCCTTCACACTCCCACAAACACGGAGACTTCCCTCTCCCACACACACACACGGAGCCTTCATTCTCCCACACACACACGGAGCCTTCACTCTCCCACACACACACACGGAAGCTACAGTCTCCCACACACACACACGGAGCCTTCACTCTCCCACACACACGGAGCCTTCACTCTCCCACACACACGGAGCCTTCACTCTCCCACAGACACACACGGAGCCTTCACTCTCCCACACACACACACGGAGCCTTCACTCTCCCACACACACGGAGTCTTCACTCTTGCACACACACGGAGACTTCACTCTCCCACACAAACACACGGAGCCTTCACTCAACCACACACACACACACGGAGCCTTCACTCTCCCACACACACGGAGCCTTCACTCTCCCACACAGACGGAGCCTTCACTCTCCCACACACACACACGGAGCCTCCACTCTCCCACACACACACACGGAGCCTTCACTCTCCCACACACACACACAGACCCTTCACTCTCCCTCACACACACACGGAGCCTTCACTCTGCCATACACACACACGGAGCCTTCACTCTCCCACACACACACACGGAGCCTTCACTCTCCCACACACACACACGGAGCCTTCACTCTCCCACACACATGGAGCCTTCACTCTCCCACACACACTTAGCCTTTACTCTCACACACACGGAGCCTTCACTCTCCCAAACACACACACGGAGACTTCACTCTCCCACACATACACACGGAGCCTTCACTCTCCCACACACACACACGGAGACTACACTCTCCCACACACACACACGGAGACTACAATCTCCCAACACACGGAGCCTTCACTCTCCCACACACACACACACGGAGCCTTCACTCTCCCACACACACACACACGGAGCCTTCACTCTCCCACACACACGGAGCCTGCACTCTTCCACACACACACACACACGGAGCCTTCACTCTCCCACACACACGGAGCCTGCACTCTTCCACACACACACACACACGGAGCCTTCCCTCTAACACACACATGGAGCATTCACTCTTCCACACACACACACACGGAGCCTTCACTCTCCCACACACACACACGGAGCCTTCACTCTCCAACACACACACACGGAGCATTCACTGTCCCACACACACACACGGAGTCTTCACTCACACACACGGAGCCTTCACTCTCCCACACACACACACGGAGACTTCACTCTCCCACACACACACGGAGCCTTCACTCTCCCACACACACACACGGAGCCTTCAATCTCCCACACACACGAAGCCTTCACTCTCCCACACACACACACGGAGCCTTCACTCTCCCACAAACACACACGGAGCCTTCACTCTCCCACGCACACGGAGCCGTAACTCTCCCACACACACACACGGAGCCTTCACTCTCCCAGACACACACACGGAGCCTTCACTCTCCCACACACACACACGGAGCCTTCACTCTCCCAAGCACACGGAGCCGTAACTCTCCCACACACACACACGGAGCCTTCACTCTCCCAGACACACACACGGAGCCTTCACTCTCCCAGGCACACGGACCTTCACTCTCCCTCACACACACACGGAGCCTTCACTCCCACACACACACACGGAGCCTTCACCCTCCCACACACACGGAGACTTCACTCTCCCACACACACGGAGACTTCACTCTCCCACACACACGGAGCATTCACTCTCCCACAAACACGGAGACTTCCCTCTCCCACACACACACACGGAGCCCTCACTCTCCCACACACACACACGGAGCCTTCATTCTCCCACACACACACGGAGCCTTCACTCTCCCACACACACACACGGAGCCTTCACTCTCCCACACACACACACGGAGCCTTCACTCTGCCACACACATGGAGCCTTCACTCTCCCACACACACTTAGCCTTTACTCTCACACACACGGAGCCTTCACTCTCCCACACACACACACGGATCATTCACTGTCCCACACACACACACGGAGTCTTCACTCTCTCACACACACGGAGCCTTCACTCTCCCACACACACACATGGAGACTTCACTCTCCCACACACACACGGAGCCTTCACTCTCCCACACACACACACGGAGCCTTCACTCTCCCACAAACACACACGGAGCCTTCAATCTCCCACACACACGGAGCCTTCACTCTCCCACACACACACACGGAGCCTTCACTCTCCCACACACACGGAGCCTTCACTCTCCCACACACACACACGGAGCCTTCACTCTCCCAGACACACACACGGAGCCTTCAATCTCCCAGGCACACGGAGCCTTCACTCTCCCTCACACACACACGGAGCCTTCACTCTCCCACATACACACACGGAGCCTTCACTCTCCCACACACACACACACGGAGCCTTCACTCTCCCACACACACGGAGCCTTCACACTCCCACAAACACTGAGACTTCCCTCTCCCACACACACACACGGAGCCTTCATTCTCCCACACACAAACGGAGCCTTCACTCTCCCACACACACACACGGAAGCTACAGTCTCCCACACACACACACGGAGCCTTCACTCTCCCACACACACGGAGCCTTCACTCTCCCAAACACACGGAGCCTTCACTCTCCCACAGACACACACGGAGCCTTCACTCTCCCACACACACACACGGAGCCTTCACTCTCCCACACACACGGAGTCTTCACTCTCGCACACACACGGAGACTTCACTCTCCCACACAAACACACGGAGCCTTCACTCAACCACACACACACACACGGAGCCTTCACTCTCCCACACACACGGAGCCTTCACTCTTCCACACAGACGGAGCCTTCACTCTCCCACACACACACACGGAGCCTCCACTCTCCCACACACACACACGGAGCCTTCACTCTCCCACACACACACACAGACCCTTCACTCTCCCTAACACACACACGGAGCCTTCACTCTGCCATACACACACACGGAGCCTTCACTCTCCCACACACACACACGGAGCCTTCACTCTCCCACACACACACACGGAGCCTTCACTCTCCCACACACATGGAGCCTTCACTCTCCCACACACACTTAGCCTTTACTCTCACACACACGGAGCCTTCACTCTCCCAAACACACACACGGAGACTTCACTCTCCCACACACACACACGGAGCCTTCACTCTCCCACACACACACACGGAGACTACACTCTCCCACACACACACACGGAGACTACAATCTCCCACACACGGAGCCTTCACTCTCCCACACACACACACACGGAGCCTTCACTCTCCCACACACACACACACGGAGCCTTCACTCTCCCACACACACGGAGCCTGCACTCTTCCACACACACCCACACACGGAGCCTTCACTCTCCCACACACACGGAGCCTGCACTCTTCCACACACACACACACGGAGCCTTCCCTCTAACACACACATGGAGCATTCACTCTTCCACACACACACACACGGAGCCTTCACTCTCCCACACACACACACGGAGCCTTCACTCTCCAACACACACACACGGAGCATTCACTGTCCCACACAAAAACACGGAGTCTTCACTCACACACACGGAGCCTTCACTCTCCCACACACACACACGGAGACTTCACTCTCCCACACACACACGGAGCCTTCACTCTCCCACACACACACACGGAGCCTTCAATCTCCCACACACACGGAGCCTTCACTCTCCCACACACACACACGGAGCCTTCACTCTCCCACACACACACACGGAGCCTTCACTCTCCCACGCACACGGAGCCGTAACTCTCCCACACACACACACGGAGCCTTCACTCTCCCAGACACACACACGGAGCCTTCACTCTCCCACACACACACACGGAGCCTTCACTCTCCCACGCACACGGAGCCGTAACTCTCCCACACACACACACGGAGCCTTCACTCTCCCAGACACACACACGGAGCCTTCACTCTCCCAGGCACACGGACCTTCACTCTCCCTCACACACACACGGAGCCTTCACTCCCACACACACACACGGAGCCTTCACCCTCCCACACACACGGAGACTTCACTCTCCCACACACACGGAGACTTCACTCTCCCACACACACGGAGCATTCACTCTCCCACAAACACGGAGACTTCCCTCTCCCACACACAAACACGGAGCCCTCACTCTCCCACACACACACACGGAGCCTTCATTCTCCCACACACACACGGAGCCTTCACTCTCCCACACACACACACGGAGCCTTCACTCTCCCACACACACACACGGAGCCTTCACTCTGCCACACACATGGAGCCTTCACTCTCCCACACACACTTAGCCTTTACTCTCACACACACGGAGCCTTCACTCTCCCAAACACACACACGGAGACTTCACTCTCCCACACACACACACGGAGCCTTCACTCTCCCACACACACACACGGAGACTACACTCTCCCACACACACACACGGAGACTACAATCTCCCACACACGGAGGCTTCACTCTCCCACACACACACAAGGAGCCTTCACTCTCCCACACACACACACACGGAGCCTTCACTCTCCCACACACACGGAGCCTGCACTCTTCCACACACACACACATGGAGCCTTCCCTCTATCACACACATGGAGCATTCACTCTTCCACACACACACACATGGAGCCTTCACTCTCCCATACACACGGAGCCTGCACTCTTCCACACACACACACATGGAGCCTTCCCTCTATCACACACATGGAGCATTCACTCTTCCACACACACACACACGGAGCCTTCACTCTCCCACACACACACACGGAGCCTTCACTCTCCAACACACACACACGGAGCCTTCACTCACCCACTCACACACACGGAACCTTCACTCTCCCACACACACACACGGATCATTCACTGTCCCACACACACACACGGAGCCTTCACTCTCCCACACACACGGAGCCTTCACTCTCCCTCACACACACACGGAGCCTTCACTCTCCCACACACACACACGGAGCCTTCACTCTCCCACACACACACACGGAGCCTTCACTCTCCCACACACACACGGAGCCTTCACTCTCCCACAAACACACACGGAGCCTTCACTCTCCCACACACACACACGGTGCCTTCACTCTCCCACACACACACACGGAGTCTTCACTCTCGCACACACACGGAGACTTCACTATCCCACACACACGGAGCCTTCACTCTCCCACACACACACACGGAGCCTTCACTCTCCCACACACACACACACGGAGCCTTCACTCTCCCACACATGGAGCCTTCACTCTCCCACACACACACACGGAGCCTTCACTCTCCACGCACACACACGGAGCCTTCACTCTCCCACAGACACACACGGAGCCTTCACTCTCCCAGACACACACACGGAGCCTTCACTCTCCCACACACACACAGACGGAGCCTTCACGCTCCCACACACACACACGGAGCCTTCATTCTCCCACACACACGGAGCCTTCACTCTCCCACACACACACACGGAGCCTTCACTCTCCCACAGAGACGGAGCCTTCAGTCTCCCAAACACACGCAGCCTTCACTCTCCCTCACACACACACGGAACCTTCACTCCCACACACACACACGGAGCCTTCACACTCCCACACACACACACGGAGCCTTCACCCTCCCACACACACACACGGAGCCCTCACTCTCCCACACACACGGAGACTTCACTCTCCCACACACACGGAGACTTCACTCTCCCACACACACGGAGCCTTCACTCTCCCACACACGGAGCCTTCACTCTCCCACACACACACACGGAGCCTTCACTCTCCCACACACACACACGGAGCCTTCACTCTCCCACACAAACGGAGCCTTCACTCTCCCACACACACACGGAGCCTTCACTCTCCCACACACACACACGGAGCCTTCACTCTCCCACACACACACACGGAGCCTTCACTCTGCCACACACACACACGGAGCCTTCACTCTCCCACACACACACACGGAGCATTCACTCTCCCACACACACACACGGAGCCTTCACTCTCCCTCACACACACACGGAGCCTTCATTCTCCCAAACACACACGGAGCCTTCACTCTCCCACACACACGGAGCCTTCACTCTCCCACACACACGGAGCCTTCACTCTCCCACACACACGGAGCCTTCACTCTCCCACACACACGGAGCCTTCACTCTCACACACAAACACACGGAGCCTTCACTCAACCACACACACACACACACGGAGCCTTCACTCTCCCACACACACGGAGCCTTCACTCTCCCACACAGACGGAGCCTTCACTCTCCCACACACACACACGGAGCCTTCACTCTCCCACACACACACACGGAGCCTTCACTCTCCCACACAGACGGAGCCTTCAGTCTCCCAAACACACGCAGCCTTCACTCTCCCACACACACACACGGAGCCTTCACTCTGCCATACACACAAACGGAGCCTTCACTATCCCACACAGACGGAGCCTTCACTCACCCACACACACGGAGCCTTCACTCTCCCACACACACGGAGCCTTCACTCTCCCACACAGACGGAGCCTTAACTCTCCCAAACACACGGAGCGTTCACTCTCCCACACACACACACGGAGCCATCAATCTCCCACACACACTCACATGGAGCCTTCACTCAACCACACACACAGACTGAGCCTTCACTCTCCCACACACACGGAGCCTTCACTCACCCGCACACACACACGGAGCCTTCACTCTCCCACACACACACACGGAGTCTTCACTCTCCCACACACACACAAGGAGACTTCACTCTCCCACACACACACACGGAGCCTTCACTCTCCCAGACACCCGTAGCCTTCACTCTCCCACAAACATGTAGCCTTCACTCTCCCACACACACACACGGAGCCTTCCCTCTCCCACACACACGGATCCTTCACTCTCCCACACACAGACACGGAGCCTTCACTCTCCCACACACACACACGGAGCCTTCACTCTCGCAAACACACCAAGCCTTCACTTTCCCACACACAGACATGGAGCCTTCACTCTCCCACACACACGGAGTCTTCAGTCTCCCACACAAACGGATCCTTCACTCTCCAGGACTCACGGAGCCTTCCATCTCACATACACACACACGGAGACTTCACTCTCCCATACACACACACACACGGAGCATTCAATCTCCCACACACACACAAGGAGACTTCAATCTCCCACACACGGAGCCGTCACTCTCCCACACACACACACGGACACTTCAATCTCCCACACACGGAGCCTTCACTCTCCCACACACACACACGGAGACTTCACTCTCCCACACACACACACGGAGCCTTCACTCTCCCACACACACACACGGAGCCTTCACTCTCCCACACACATGGAGCCTTCACTCTCCCACACACACTTAGCCTTTACTCTCACACACACGGAGCCTTCACTCTCCCAAACACACACACGGAGCCTTCATTCTCCCACACACACGGAGCCTTCACTCTCCCACACACACACACGGAGCCTTCACTCTCCCACAGAGACGGAGCCTTCAGTCTCCCAAACACACGCAGCCTTCACTCTCCCTCACACACACACGGAACCTTCACTCCCACACACACACACGGAGCCTTCACACTCCCACACACACACACGGAGCCTTCACCCTCCCACACACACACACGGAGCCCTCACTCTCCCACACACACGGAGACTTCACTCTCCCACACACACGGAGACTTCACTCTCCCACACACACGGAGCCTTCACTCTCCCACACACGGAGCCTTCACTCTCCCACACACACACACGGAGCCTTCACTCTCCCACACACACACACGGAGCCTTCACTCTCCCACACAAACGGAGCCTTCACTCTCCCACACACACACGGAGCCTTCACTCTCCCACACACACACACGGAGCCTTCACTCTCCCACACACACACACACGGAGCCTTCACTCTCCCACACACACACACACGGAGCCTTCACTCTCCCACACACGGAGCCTTCACTCTCCCACACACACACACGGAGCCTTCACTCTCCCACACACACACACGGAGCCTTCACTCTCCCACACACACACACGGAGCCTTCATTCTCCCAAACACACACGGAGCCTTCACTCTCCCACACACACGGAGCCTTCACTCTCCCACACAACACGGAGCCTTCACTCTCCCACACACACGGAGCCTTCACTCTCCCACACACACGGAGCCTTCACTCTCACACACAAACACACGGAGCCTTCACTCAACCACACACACACACACACGGAGCCTTCACTCTCCCACACACACGGAGCCTTCACTCTCCCACACAGACGGAGCCTTCACTCTCCCACACACACACACGGAGCCTTCACTCTCCCAAACACACACACACGGAGCCTTCACTCTCCCACACAGACGGAGCCTTCAGTCTCCCAAACACACGCAGCCTTCACTCTCCCACACACACACACGGAGCCTTCACTCTGCCATACACACAAACGGAGCCTTCACTATCCCACACAGACGGAGCCTTCACTCACCCACACACACGGAGCCTTCACTCTCCCACACACACGGAGCCTTCACTCTCCCACACAGACGGAGCCTTAACTCTCCCAAACACACGGAGCGTTCACTCTCCCACACACACACACGGAGCCATCAATCTCCCACACACACTCACATGGAGCCTTCACTCAACCACACACACAGACTGAGCCTTCACTCTCCCACACACACGGAGCCTTCACTCACCCGCACACACACGCGGAGCCTTCACTCTCCCACACACACACACGGAGTCTTCACTCTCCCACACACACACAAGGAGACTTCACTCTCCCACACACACACACGGAGCCTTCACTCTCCCAGACACCCGTAGCCTTCACTCTCCCACAAACATGTAGCCTTCACTCTCCCACACACACACACGGAGCCTTCCCTCTCCCACACACACGGATCCTTCACTCTCCCACACACAGACACGGAGCCTTCACTCTCCCACACACACACACACGGAGCCTTCACTCTCGCAAACACACCAAGCCTTCACTTTCCCACACACAGACATGGAGCCTTCACTCTCCCACACACACGGAGTCTTCAGTCTCCCACACACACGGATCCTTCACTCTCCAGGACTCACGGAGCCTTCCATCTCACATACACACACACGGAGACTTCACTCTCCAATACACACACACACACGGAGCATTCAATCTCCCACACACACACAAGGAGACTTCAATCTCCCACACACGGAGCCGTCACTCTCCCACACACACACACGGACACTTCAATCTCCCACACACGGAGCCTTCACACTCCCACACACACACACGGAGCCTTCACTCTCCCACACACACACACGGAGCCTTCACTCTCCCACACACACACACGGAGCCTTCACTCTCCCACACACATGGAGCCTTCACTCTCCCACACACACTTAGCCTTTACTCTCACACACACGGAGCCTTCACTCTCCCAAACACACACACGGAGACTTCACTCTCCCACACACACACACGGAGCCTTCACTCTCCCACACACACACAAGGAGACTACACTCTCCCACACACACACACTGAGACTACAATCTCCCACACACGGAGCCTTCACTCTCCCACACACACACACGGAGCCTTCACTCTCCCACACACACACACACGGAGCCTTCACTCTCCCACACACACGGAGCCTGCACTCTTCCACACACACACACACGGAGCCTTCACTCTCCCACACACACGGAGCCTGCACTCTTCCACACACACACACACGGAGCCTTCCCTCTAACACACACATGGAGCATTCACTCTTCCACACACACACACACGGAGCCTTCACTCTCCCACACACACACACGGAGCCTTCACTCTCCAACACACACACACGGAGCATTCCCTCACCCACTCACACACACGGAACCTTCACTCTCCCACACACACACACGGAGCATTCACTGTCCCACACACACACACGGAGTCTTCACTCTCTCACACACACGGAGCCTTCACTCTCCCACACACACACACGGAGCCTTCACGCTCCCACACACACACACGGAGCCTTCACTCTCCCACACACACACACGGAGCCTTCAATCTCCCACACACACGGAGCCTTCACTCTCCCACACACACACACGGAGCCTTCACTCTCCCACACACACACACGGAGCCTTCAATCTCCCAGACACACACACGGAGCCTTCACTCTCCCAGGCACACGGAGCCTTCACTCTCCCTCACACACACACGGAGCCTTCACTCTCCCACACACACACACAGAGCCTTCACGCTCCCACACACACAAACACGGAGCCTTCACTCTCCCACACACACACACACGGAGCCTTCACTCTCCCACACACACACACGGAAACTACAGTCTCCAACACACACACACGGAGCCTTCACTCTCCCACACACACACACGGAGACTTCACTCTCCCACACACACACACGGAGTCTTCACTCTCGCACACACACGGAGACTTCACTCTCCCACACAAACACACGGAGCCTTCACTCAACCACAGACACGGAGCCTTCACTCTCCCACACACACACACGGAGCCTTCACTCTCCCACACACACGGAGCCTTCACTCTCCCACACAGACGGAGCCTTCACTCGCCCACACACACGGAGCCTTCACTCTCCCACACACACACACGGAAACTTCACTCTCCCACACACACACACGAAGCCACCACTCTCCCACACACACACACGGAGCCTACACTCTCCCACAGAGACGGAGCCTTCAGTTTCCCAAACACACGCAGCCTTCACTCTCCCACACACACACACGGAGCCTTCACTCTCCCACACACACGGAGCCTTCACTCTCCCACACAGACAGAGCCTTCACTCTCCCACACACACGGAGCCTTCACTCTCCCACACACACACACGGAAACTTCACTCTCCCACACACACACACGAAGCCACCACTCTCCCACCCACACACACGGAGCCTACACTCTCCCACAGAGACGGAGCCTTCAGTTTCCCAAACACACACACGGAGCCTTCACTCTCCCACACACACACACGGAGCCTTCACTCTCCCACACACACACACGGAGCCTTCACTCTGCCACACACATGGAGCCTTCACTCTCCCACACACACACACGGAGCCTTCACTCTCCCACACACATGGAGCCTTCACTCTCCCACACACACACAAGGAGCCTTCACTCTCCCACACACACGGAGCCTTCACTCTCCCACACAGACGGAGCCTTCACTCTCCCACACACACGGAGCCTTCACTCTCCCACACACACACACGGAGCCTTCACTCTCCCACACACACACACGGAGACTTCACTCTCCCACACACGGAGCCTTCACTCTCCCACACACACACACGGAGCCTTCACTCTCCCACACACACGGAGCCTGCACTCTTCCACACACTCACACATGGAGCCTTCATTCTCCCACACACACGGAGCCTGCACTCTTCCACACACACACACATGGAGCCTTCCCTCTATCACACACATGGAGCATTGACTCTTCCACACACACACACACGGAGCCTTCAATCTCCCACACACACACACGGAGCCTTCACTCTCCAACACACACACACGGAGCCTTCACTCACCCACTCACACACACGGAACCTTCACTCTCCCACACACACACACGGATCATTCACTGTCCCACACACACACACGGAGTCTTCACTCTCTCACACACACGGAGCCTTCACTCTCCCACACACACACATGGAGAATTCACTCTCCCACACACACACGGAGCCTTCACTCTCCCACACACACACACGGAGCCTTCACTCTCCCACACACACACACGGAGCCTTCAATCTCCCACACACACGGAGCCTTCACTCTCCCACACACACACACGGAGCCTTCACTCTCCCACACACACGGAGCCTTCACTCTCCCACACACACACGGAGCCTTCACTCTCCCAGACACACACACGGAGCCTTCAATCTCCCAGGCACACGGAGCCTTCACTCTCCCTCACACACACACGGAGCCTTCACTCTCCCACACACACACACGGAGCCTTCACCCTCCCACACACACGGAGACTTCACCCTCCCACACACACGTAGACTTCACTCTCCCACACACACGGAGCCTTCACACTCCCACAAACACGGAGACTTCCCTCTCCCACACACACACACGGAGCCTTCATTCTCCCACACACACACGGAGCCTTCACTCTCCCACACACACACACGGAAGCTACAGTCTCCCACACACACACACGGAGCCTTCACTCTCCCACACACACACACGGAGTCTTCACTCTCGCACACACACGGAGACTTCATTCTCCCACACAAACACACGGAGCCTTCACTCAACCACACACACACACACGGCGCCTTCACTCTCCCACACACACGGAGCCTTCACTCTCCCACACAGACGGAGCCTTCACTCTCCCACAGAGACGGAGCCTTCAGTCTCCCAAACACACGCATCTTCACTCTCCCACACACACACACGGAGCCTTCACTCTCTCACACACACGGAGCCTTCACTCCCACACACACACACGGAGCCTTCACTCTGCCATACACACACACGGAGCCTTCACTCTCCCACACACACACACGGAGCCTTCACTCTCCCACACACACACACGGAGCCTTCACTCTCCCACACACATGGAGCCTTCACTCTCCCACACACACTTAGCCTTTACTCTCACACACACGGAGCCTTCACTCTCCCACACACACACACGGAGACTTCACTCTCCCACACACACACACGGAGCCTTCACTCTCCCACACACACACACGGAGACCACACTCTCCCACACACACACACGGAGACTACAATCTCCCACACACGGAGCCTTCACTCTCCCACACACACACACGGAGCCTTCACTCTCCCACACACACACACACGGAGCCTTCACTCTCCCACACACACGGTGCCTGCACTCTTCCACACACACACACACACGGAGCCTTCACTCTCCCACACACACGGAGCCTGCACTCTTCCACACACACACACACGGAACCTTCCCTCTAACACACACATGGAGCATTCACTCTTCCACACACACACACACGGAGCCTTCACTCTCCCACACACACACACGGAGCCTTCACTCTCCAACACACACACACGGAGCATTCACTGTCCCACACACACACACGGAGTCTTCACACACACACACACGGAGCATTCACTCTCCCACACACACACACGGAGACTTCACTCTCCCACACACACACGGAGCCTTCACTCTCCCACACACACACACGGAGCCTTCAATCTCCCACACACACGGAGCCTTCACTCTCCCACACACACACACGGAGCCTTCACTCTCCCACACACACACACGGAGCCTTCACTCTCCCACGCACACGGAGCCGTAACTCTCCCACACACACACACGGAGCCTTCACTCTCCCAGACACACACACGGAGCCTTCACTCTCCCACACACACACACGGAGCCTTCACTCTCCCACGCGCACGGAGCCGTGACTCTCCCACACACACACACGGAGCCTTCACTCTCCCAGACACACACACGGAGCCTTCACTCTCCCAGGCACACGGAGCCTTCCCTCTCCCACACACACACACGGAGCCCTCACTCTCCCACACACACACACGGAGCCTTCATTCTCCCACACACACACGGAGCCTTCACTCTCCCACACACACACACGGAAGCTACAGTCTCCCACACACACACACGGAGACTTCACTCTCCCACACACACACACGGAGACTTAACTCTCCCACACACACACACGGAGCCTTCACTCTCCCACACACACACACGGAGCCTTCACTCTCCCACACTCACGGAGCCTTCACTCTCCCACACACACACACGGAGCCTTCACTCTCCCACACACACACATGGAGCCTTCAGTCTCCCACACACACACACGGAGTCTTCACTCTCCCACACACACACACACACGGAGCATTCACACTCCCACACACACACATGGAGTCTTCACTCTCCCACACACACACACGGAGCCTTCACTCTCCCACACACACACACGGAGCCTTCACTCTCCCACACACACACACGGAGTCTTCACTCTCGCACACACACGGAGACTTCACTATCCCACACACACGGAGCCTTCACTCTCCCACACAGACGGAGCCTTCACTCTCCCACACACACGGAGCCTTCACTCTCCCACACACACACACGGAGCCTTCACTCTCCCACACACACACACGGAGACTTCACTCTCACACACACGGAGCCTTCACTCTCCCACACACACACACGGAGCCTTCACTCTCCCACACACACGGAGCCTGCACTCTTCCACACACTCACACATGGAGCCTTCATTCTCCCACACACACGGAGCCTGCACTCTTCCACACACACACACATGGAGCCTTCCCTCTATCACACACATGGAGCATTGACTCTTCCACACACACACACACGGAGCCTTCAATCTCCCACACACACACACGGAGCCTTCACTCTCCAACACACACACACGGAGCCTTCACTCACCCACTCACACACACGGAACCTTCACTCTCCCACACACACACACGGATCATTCACTGTCCCACACACACACACGGAGTCTTCACTCTCTCACACACACGGAGCCTTCACTCTCCCACACACACACATGGAGAATTCACTCTCCCACACACACACGGAGCCTTCACTCTCCCACACACACACACGGAGCCTTCACTCTCCCACACACACACACGGAGCCTTCAATCTCCCACACACACGGAGCCTTCACTCTCCCACACACACACACGGAGCCTTCACTCTCCCACACACACGGAGCCTTCACTCTCCCACACACACACGGAGCCTTCACTCTCCCAGACACACACACGGAGCCTTCAATCTCCCAGGCACACGGAGCCTTCACTCTCCCTCACACACACACGGAGCCTTCACTCTCCCACACACACACACGGAGCCTTCACCCTCCCACACACACGGAGACTTCACCCTCCCACACACACGGAGACTTCACTCTCCCACACACACGGAGCCTTCACACTCCCACAAACACGGAGACTTCCCTCTCCCACACACACACACGGAGCCTTCATTCTCCCACACACACACGGAGCCTTCACTCTCCCACACACACACACGGAAGCTACAGTCTCCCACACACACACACGGAGCCTTCACTCTCCCACACACACACACGGAGTCTTCACTCTCGCACACACACGGAGACTTCATTCTCCCACACAAACACACGGAGCCTTCACTCAACCACACACACACACACGGCGCCTTCACTCTCCCACACACACGGAGCCTTCACTCTCCCACACAGACGGAGCCTTCACTCTCCCACAGAGACGGAGCCTTCAGTCTCCCAAACACACGCATCTTCACTCTCCCACACACACACACGGAGCCTTCACTCTCTCACACACACGGAGCCTTCACTCCCACACACACACACGGAGCCTTCACTCTGCCATACACACACACGGAGCCTTCACTCTCCCACACACACACACGGAGCCTTCACTCTCCCACACACACACACGGAGCCTTCACTCTCCCAGACACATGGAGCCTTCACTCTCCCACACACACTTAGCCTTTACTCTCACACACACGGAGCCTTCACTCTCCCACACACACACACGGAGACTTCACTCTCCCACACACACACACGGAGCCTTCACTCTCCCACACACACACACGGAGACCACACTCTCCCACACACACACACGGAGACTACAATCTCCCACACACGGAGCCTTCACTCTCCCACACACACACACGGAGCCTTCACTCTCCCACACACACACACACGGAGCCTTCACTCTCCCACACACACGGTGCCTGCACTCTTCCACACACACACACACACGGAGCCTTCACTCTCCCACACACACGGAGCCTGCACTCTTCCACACACACACACACGGAACCTTCCCTCTAACACACACATGGAGCATTCACTCTTCCACACACACACACACGGAGCCTTCACTCTCCCACACACACACACGGAGCCTTCACTCTCCAACACACACACACGGAGCATTCACTGTCCCACACACACACACGGAGTCTTCACACACACACACACGGAGCATTCACTCTCCCACACACACACACGGAGACTTCACTCTCCCACACACACACGGAGCCTTCACTCTCCCACACACACACACGGAGCCTTCAATCTCCCACACACACGGAGCCTTCACTCTCCCACACACACACACGGAGCCTTCACTCTCCCACACACACACACGGAGCCTTCACTCTCCCACGCACACGGAGCCGTAACTCTCCCACACACACACACGGAGCCTTCACTCTCCCAGACACACACACGGAGCCTTCACTCTCCCACACACACACACGGAGCCTTCACTCTCCCACGCGCACGGAGCCGTAACTCTCCCACACACACACACGGAGCCTTCACTCTCCCAGACACACACACGGAGCCTTCACTCTCCCAGGCACACGGAGCCTTCCCTCTCCCACACACACACACGGAGCCCTCACTCTCCCACACACACACACGGAGCCTTCATTCTCCCACACACACACGGAGCCTTCACTCTCCCACACACACACACGGAAGCTACAGTCTCCCACACACACACACGGAGACTTCACTCTCCCACACACACACACGGAGACTTAACTCTCCCACACACACACACGGAGCCTTCACTCTCCCACACACACACACGGAGCCTTCACTCTCCCACACTCACGGAGCCTTCACTCTCCCACACACACACACGGAGCCTTCACTCTCCCACACACACACATGGAGCCTTCAGTCTCCCACACACACACACGGAGTCTTCACTCTCCCACACACACACACACGGAGCGTTCACACTCCCACACACACACATGGAGTCTTCACTCTCCCACACACACACACGGAGCCTTCACTCTCCCACACACACACACGGAGCCTTCACTCTCCCACACACACACACGGAGTCTTCACTCTCGCACACACACGGAGACTTCACTATCCCACACACACGGAGCCTTCACTCTCCCACACACACACACGGAGCCTTCACTCTCCCACACACACACACGGAAACTTCACTCTCCCACACACACACACGAAGCCACCACTCTCCCACACACATACACGGAGCCTACACTCTCCCACAGAGACGGAGCCTTCAGTTTCCCAAACACACACACGGAGCCTTCACTCTCCCACACACACACACGGAGCCTTCACTCTCCCACACACACACACGGAGCCTTCACTCTGCCACACACATGGAGCCTTCACTCTCCCACACACACACACGGAGCCTTCACTCTCCCACACACATGGAGCCTTCACTCTCCCACACACACACACGGAGCCTTCACTCTCCCACACACACGGAGCCTTCACTCTCCCACACAGACGGAGCCTTCACTCTCCCACACACACGGAGCCTTCACTCTCCCACACACACACACGGAGCCTTCACTCTCCCACACACACACACGGAGACTTCACTCTCCCACACACGGAGCCTTCACTCTCCCACACACACACACGGAGCCTTCACTCTCCCACACACACGGAGCCTGCACTCTTCCACACACTCACACATGGAGCCTTCATTCTCCCACACACACGGAGCCTGCACTCTTCCACACACACACACATGGAGCCTTCCCTCAATCACACACATGGAGCATTGACTCTTCCACACACACACACACGGAGCCTTCAATCTCCCACACACACACACGGAGCCTTCACTCTCCAACACACACACACGGAGCCTTCACTCACCCACTCACACACACGGAACCTTCACTCTCCCACACACACACACGGATCATTCACTGTCCCACACACACACACGGATCATTCACTCTCTCACACACACGGAGCCTTCACTCTCCCACACACACACATGGAGAATTCACTCTCCCACACACACACGGAGCCTTCACTCTCCCACACACACACACGGAGCCTTCACTCTCCCACACACACACACGGAGCCTTCAATCTCCCACACACACGGAGCCTTCACTCTCCCACACACACACACGGAGCCTTCACTCTCCCACACACACGGAGCCTTCACTCTCCCACACACACACGGAGCCTTCACTCTCCCAGACACACACACGGAGCCTTCAATCTCCCAGGCACACGGAGCCTTCACTCTCCCTCACACACACACGGAGCCTTCACTCTCCCACACACACACACGGAACCTTCACCCTCCCACACACACGGAGACTTCACCCTCCCACACACACGGAGACTTCACTCTCCCACACACACGGAGCCTTCACACTCCCACAAACACGGATCTTCCCTCTCCCACACACACACACGGAGCCTTCATTCTCCCACACACACACGGAGCCTTCACTCTCCCACACACACACACGGAAGCTACAGTCTCCCACACACACACACGGAGCCTTCACTCTCCCACACACACACACGGAGTCTTCACTCTCGCACACACACGGAGACTTCATTCTCCCACACAAACACACGGAGCCTTCACTCAACCACACACACACACACGGCGCCTTCACTCTCCCACACACACGGAGCCTTCACTCTCCCACACAGACGGAGCCTTCACTCTCCCACAGAGACGGAGCCTTCAGTCTCCCAAACACACGCAGCCTTCACTCTCCCACACACACACACGGAGCCTTCACTCTCTCACACACACGGAGCCTTCACTCCCACACACACACACGGAGCCTTCACTCTGCCATACACACACACGGAGCCTTCACTCTCCCACACACACACACGGAGCCTTCACTCTCCCACACACACACACGGAGCCTTCACTCTCCCACACACATGGAGCCTTCACTCTCCCACACACACTTAGCCTTTACTCTCACACACACGGAGCCTTCACTCTCCCACACACACACACGGAGACTTCACTCTCCCACACACACACACGGAGTCTTCACTCTCCCACACACACACACGGAGACCACACTCTCCCACACACACACACGGAGACTACAATCTCCCACACACGGAGCCTTCACTCTCCCACACACACACACGGAGCCTTCACTCTCCCACACACACACACACGGAGCCTTCACTCTCCCACACACACGGTGCCTGCACTCTTCCACACACACACACACACGGAGCCTTCACTCTCCCACACACACGGAGCCTGCACTCTTCCACACACACACACACGGAACCTTCCCTCTAACACACACATGGAGCATTCACTCTTCCACACACACACACACGGAGCCTTCACTCTCCCACACACACACACACGGAGCCTTCACTCTCCAACACACACACACGGAGCATTCACTGTCCCACACACACACACGGAGTCTTGACACACACACACACGGAGCATTCACTCTCCCACACACACACACGGAGACTTCACTCTCCCACACACACACGGAGCCTTCACTCTCCCACACACACACACGGAGCCTTCAATCTCCCACACACACGGAGCCTTCACTCTCCCACACACACACACGGAGCCTTCACTCTCCCACACACACACACGGAGCCTTCACTCTCCCACGCACACGGAGCCGTAACTCTCCCACACACACACACGGAGCCTTCACTCTCCCAGACACACACACGGAGCCTTCACTCTCCCACACACACACACGGAGCCTTCACTCTCCCACGCGCACGGAGCCGTAACTCTCCCACACACACACACGGAGCCTTCACTCTCCCAGACACACACACGGAGCCTTCACTCTCCCAGGCACACGGAGCCTTCACTCTCCCTCACACACACACGGAACCTTCACTCCCACACACACACACGGAGCCTTCACCCTCCCACACACACGGAGACTTCACTCTCCCACACACACGGAGACTTCACTCTCCCACACACACGGAGCCTTCACTCTCCCACAAACACGGAGACTTCCCTCTCCCACACACACACACGGAGCCCTCACTCTCCCACACACACACACGGAGCCTTCATTCTCCCACACACACACGGAGCCTTCACTCTCCCACACACACACACGGAAGCTACAGTCTCCCACACACACACACGGAGACTTCACTCTCCCACACACACACACGGAGACTTCACTCTCCCACACACACACACGGAGCCTTCACTCTCCCACACACACACACGGAGCCTTCACTCTCCCACACTCACGGAGCCTTCACTCTCCCACACAAACACACGGAGCCTTCACTCTCCCACACACACACATGGAGCCTTCAGTCTCCCACACACACACACGGAGTCTTCACTCTCCCACACACACACACACGGAGCGTTCACACTCCCACACACACACACGGAGTCTTCACTCTCCCACACACACACACGGAGCCTTCACTCTCCCACACACACACACGGAGCCTTCACTCTCCCACACACACACACGGAGTCTTCACTCTCGCACACACACGGAGACTTCACTATCCCACACACACGGAGCCTTCACTCTCCCACACACACACACGGAGCCTTCACTCTCCCACACACACACACACGGAGCCTTCACTCTCCCACACATGGAGCCTTCACTCTCCCACACACACACACGGAGCCTTCACTCTCCACGCACACACACGGAGCCTTCACTCTCCCACACACACACACGGAGCCTTCATTCTCCCAGACACACACACGGAGCCTTCACTCTCCCACACACACACAGACGGAGCCTTCACGCTCCCACACACACAGACGGAGCCTTCATTCTCCCACACACACGGAACCTTCACTCCCACACACAAACACGGAGCCTTCCCCCTCCCACACACACGGAGACTTCACTCTCCCACACACACGGAGACTTCACTCTCCCACACACACGGAGCCTTCACTCTCCCACACACGGAGCCTTCACTCTCCCACACACACACACGGAGCCTTCACTCTCCCACACACACACACGGAGCCTTCACTCTCCCACACAAACGGAGCCTTCACTCTCCCACACACACACGGAGCCTTCACTCTCCCACACACACACACGGAGCCTTCACTCTCCCACACACACACACGGAGCCTTCACTCTCCCACACACACACATGGAGCATTCACTCTCCCACACACACACACGGAGCCTTCACTCTCCCACACACACGGAGCCTTCACTCTCCCACACACACGGAGCCTTCACTCTCCCACACACACACACGGAGCCTTCACTCTTGCACACACACGGAGCCTTCACTCTCCAACACACACACTCACGCACCCTTCACACTCCCACACAAATGGAGCCTTCACTCTCCCACACACACACACGGAGCTTTCACTCACCCACACACACGGAGCCTTCACTCTCCCACACACACACACGGAGCATTCACTCTCCCACACACACGGAGCCTTCACTCTCCCACACACACACACGGAGCCTTCACACTCCCACACACATGGAGCCGTCACTCTCCCACACACACACACGGAGCCTTCACTCTCCCACACACACACACGGAGCCTTCACTCTCCCACACACACACACGGAGCCTTCACTCTCGCACACACACGGAGCCGTCACTCTCAAACACACACACTCACGCACCCTTCACACTCGCACACACATGGAGCCTTCACTCTCCCACACACACACACGGAACCTTCACTCACCCACACACACGGAGCCTTCACTCTCCCACGCACACACACGGAGCATTCACTCTCCCACACACACGGAGTCTTCACTCTCCCACACACACGGAGCCTTCACTCTCACACACACACACACGGAGCCTTCACTCTCCCACACACACACACACACGGAGCCTTCACTCTCCCACACACACACACGGAGCCTTCACTCTCCCACACACACACACGGAGTCTTCACTCTCCCACACACACACACGGAGCCTTCACTCTCCCACACACACACACGGAGCCTTCACTCTCCCACACACACGGAGCCTTCACTCTCCCACACACACACACGGAGCCTTCACACTCCCACACACACGGAGCCTTCACTCTCCCACACACACGGAGTCTTCACTCTCCCACACACACACACGGAGCCTTCACTCTCTCACACAGACGGAGCCTTCACTCTCCCACACACACGGAGTCTTCACTCTCCCACACACACACACACACGGATCCTTCACTCTCCAGGACACACGGAGCCTTCCATCTCACATACACACACACGGAGACTTCACTCTCCCGCACACACACACGGAGCATTCAATCTCCCACACACACACAAGGAGACTTCAATCTCCCACACACGGAGCCGTCACTCTCCCACACACACACACGGAGACTTCAGTGTCCCAAACACACACTCGGAGCCTTCACTCTCCCACACACACACACGGAGCCTTAACTCTCCCACACACATGGAGCCTTCACTCTCCCACTCACACGTAGCCTTTACTCTCCCACACACACACACGGAGCCTTCACTCTCCCACACACACACACACGGAGCCTTCACTCTCCCACTCACACGGAGCCTTCACTCTCCCACACACACACACGGAGCCTTCACTCTCCCACACACACACACGGAGCCTTCACTCTCCCACTCACACGGAGCCTTCACTCTCCCACACACACACACGGAGCCTTCACTATCCCACACACATACACGGAGACTACAATCTCCCACACACGGAGCCTTCACTCTCCCAAACACACCCACGGAGCCTTCACTCTCCCACACACACGGAGCCTGCACTCTTCCACACACACACACGGAGCCTTCACTCTCCAACACACACGGAGCCTTCACAAATCCACACACACGGAGCCTTCACTCTCCCACACACACACACGGAGCCTTCACTCTCCCACACACACACACGGAGCATTCACTCACCCACTCACACACACGGAACATTCACTCTCCCACACACACACACGGAGCCTTCACTCTCCCACACACACGGAGCATTCACTCTCCCACACACATGGAGCTTGCACTCTTCCACACACACGGAGCCTTCACTCTCCCACACACACACACACGGAGCCTTCACTCTAACACACACATGGAGCATTCACTCTCCCACACACACACACGGAGCCTTCACTCTCCCACACACACACATGGAGCCTTCACTCTCCAACACACACACTCACGCACCCTTCACAATCCCACACATATGGAGCCTTCACTCTCCCACACACGCACACGGAGCCTTCACTCTCCTACACACACACACGGAGCCTTCACTCTCCCACACACACGGAGCATTCACTCTCCCACAGACACACACGGAGCCTTCACTCTCCCACACACACACACACACACGGAGCCTTCACATTGCCACACACACTCACGGAACCTTCACTCTCCCACACACACGGAGCCTTCAGTCTCCCACACACACGGAGCCTTCACTCTCCCACACAAACACACGGAGCATTCACTCACCCACTCACACACACGGAACCTTCACTCTCCCACACACATGGAGCTTTCACACTCCCTCACACACACACGGAGCATTCATGCTCCCACACACACACACGGAGCCTTTACTCTCACACACACGGAGCCTTCACTCTCCCAAACACACACATGGAACCTTCACTCTCCCACACACATGGAGCCTTCACTCTCCCAAACACACACATGGAGCCTTCACTCTCCCACACACACGGAGCCTTCACGCTCCCACACACATTGTGCCTTCACGCTCCCACACACACACACGGAGCCTTCGCTCTCCCACACTCACGGAGCATTCAGACTCCCACACACACACTTACGGAGACTTCACTCTCCCACACACACACACGGATACTTCAGTCTCCCACACAGGGAGCCTTCACTCTCCCACACTCACACACGGAGCCTTCACACTCCCACACACACACACGGAGCATTCACTCTCCCACATACACACACGGAGCCTTCACTCTCCCACACACACACACGGAGCCTTCGCTCTCCCACACACATGGAGCCTTCAATCTCCCAGACACACACCTGGGGCCGTCACTCTCCCACACACACGGAGTCTTCGCTCTCCCACACTCTTGGAGCCTTCACTCTGTCACACACATGGAGACTTCACTCTCCCACACACACACACGGAGCCTTCACTCTCCCACACACATGGAGCCTTCACTGTCCCTTACACACACACGGAGTCTTCACTCTCCCACACACACGGAGCCTTCTCTCTCCCAGACACACGTAGCCTTTACTCTCCCACACAGGGAGCCTTCAATCTCCCACACACACACACACGGAGACTTCACTCTCCCACACACACATATGGAGCCTTCACTCTCCCACACACACACACGGAGCCTTCACTCTCCCACACACACACACGGAGCCTTCACTCTCCCACACACACATGGAGCCTTCAGACTCCCACACACACACACGTGGAGACTTCGTTCTCCCACACACACAAACGGATACTTCAATCTCCCACACAGGGAGCCTTCACTCTCCCACACACACTCACGGACCCTTCACTCTCCCACACACATGGAGCCTGCACTCTTCCACACACACACACGGAGCCTTCACACTCCCACACACACGGAGCATTCACTCTCCCACACACACACACGGAGCCTTCACTCTCCCACACACACACACGGAGCCTTCACTCTCCCACACACACGGAGCCTTCACTCTCCCACACACACGGAGCCTTCACTCTCCCACACACACGGAGACTTCACTCTCCCACACACAGGGAGCCTTCACTCTCCCACACACACGTAGCCTTTACTCTCACACACACGGAGCCTTCACTCTCCCACAAACACACACGGAGCCTTCACTCTCCCAAACACACACATGGAGCCTTCATGCTCCCACAGACATGGTGCCTTCACGCTCCCACACACACACACGGAGCCTTCGTTCTCCCACACACACGGAGCCTTCACGCTCCCACACACACACACACGGAGCCTTCGTTCTCCCACACACACGGAGCCTTCACTCTCCCACACACACACACGGAGCCTTCACTCTCCCACACACACGGAGCCTTCACTCTCCCACACACACACACGGAGCCTTCACTCTCCCACACACACACACGGAGCCTTCACTCTCCCACACACACACACACGGAGCCTTCACTCTCCCACACACACACACGGAGCCTTCACTCTCCCACACACACACACGGAGCCTTCACACTCCCACACACACGGAGCATTCACTCTCCCACATACACACACGGAGCCTTCGCTCTCGCACACACACGGAGCCTTCAATCTCCCAGACACACACATGGGGCCGTCACTCTCCCACACACACGGAGTCTTCGCTCTCCCACACACTTGGAGCCTTCACTCTCATACACACATGGAGACTTCACTCTCCCACACACACACACACACGGAGCCTTCACTCTCCCACACACATGGAGCCTTCATGCTCCCACACACATGGTGCCTTCACGCACCCACACACACACACGGAGCCTTCGTTCTCCCACACACACGGAGCCTTCAATCTCCCAAGCACACACACGGAGCCTTCACTCTCCCACACACACACACGGAGCCTTCACTCTCCCACACACACACACGGAGCCTTCACTCTCCCACACACATGGAGCCTTCACTCTCCCACTCACACGTAGCCTTTACTCTCCCACACACACACACGGAGCCTTCACTATCACCCACACACACACGGAGACTACAATCTCCCACACACGGAGCCTTCACTCTCCCAAACACACCCACGGAGCCTTCACTCTCCCACACACACGGAGCCTGCACTCTTCCACACACACACACGGAGCCTTCACTCTCCCACACACACACACACGGAACCTTCACTTTGCCACACACACTCACGCACCATTCACAAATCCACACACACGGAGCCTTCACTCTCCCACACACACACACGGAGCCTTCACTCTCCCACACACACACACGGAGCATTCACTCACCCACTCACACACACGGAACCTTCACTCTCCCACACACACACACGGAGCCTTCACTCTCCCACACACACGGAGCATTCACTCTCCCACACACACACACGGAGCCTTCACTCTCCCACACACACGGAGCCTTCACTCTCCCACACATACACACGGAGCCTTCACTCTCCCACACATACACACGGAGCCTTCACTCTCCCAGGCACACACACGGAGCCTTCACTCTCCCACACACACACACGGAGCATTCACTCTCCCACACACATGGAGCCTTCACTCTCCCACACACACACACACGGAGCCTTCACTCTAACACACACATGGAGCATTCACTCTCCCACACACACACACGGAGCCTTCACTCTCCCACACACACACATGGAGCCTTCACTCTCCAACACACACACTCACGCACCCTTCACACTCCCACACACATTGAGCCTTCACTCTCCCACACACACACACACGGAGCCTTCACTCTCCCACACACACACACACACGGAGCCTTCACATTGCCACACACACTCACGGACCCTTCACTCTCCCACACACAAGGAGCCTTCACTCTCCCACACACATGCAGCTTTCACACTCCCTCACACACACACGGAGCCTTCATGCTCCCACACACACAAACGGAGCCTTTACTCTCACACACACGGAGCCTTCACTCTCCCAAACACACGCACGGAACCTTCACTCTCCCACACACATGGAGCCTTCACTCTCCCACACACACACACGGAGCCATCACTCTCCCACACACACACACGGAGCCTTCACTCTCCCACACACACGGAGCCTTCACTCTCCCACATACACGGACTCTTCACTCTCCCACACTCACACACGGAGCCTTCACTCTCCCAAACACACACACGGAACCTTCACTCTCCCACACACATGGAGCCTTCACTCTCCCAAACACACGTGGAGCCTTCACTCTCCCACACACACGGAGCCTTCACGCTCCCACACACATTGTGCCTTCACGCTCCCACACACACACACGGAGCCTTCGCTCTCCCACACACACGGAGCATTCAGACTCCCACACACACACACACGGAGACTTCACTCTCCCACACACACACACGGATACTTCAATCTCCCACACAGGGAGCCTTCACTCTCCCACACTCACACACGGAGCCTTCACACTCCCACACACACGGAGCATTCACTCTCCCACATACACACACGGAGCCTTCACTCTTCCACACACACACACGGAGCCTTCGCTCTCCCACACACACGGAGCCTTCAATCTCCCAGACACACACCTGGGTCCGTCACTCTCCCACACACACGGAGTCTTCGCTCTCCCACACTCTTGGAGCCTTCACTCTGTCACACACATGGAGACTTCACTCTCCCACACACACACACGGAGCCTTCACTCTCCCACACACATGGAGCCTTCACTCTCCCTTACACACACACGGAGTCTTCACTCTCCCACACACATGGAGCCTTCTCTCTCCCAGACACACGTAGCCTTTACTCTCCCACACAGGGAGCCTTCAATCTCCCACACACACACACACGGAGACTTCACTCTCCCACACACACACATGGAGCCTTCACTCTCCCACACACACACACGGAGCCTTCACTCTCCCACACACATGGAGCCTTCACACTCCCACACACACACACGGAGCCTACACTCTCCCACACACACGGAGCCTTCAGACTCCCACACACACACACACGGAGACTTCGTTCTCCCACACACACACACGGATACTTCAATCTCCCACACAGGGAGCCTTCACTCTCCCACACACACTCACGGACCCTTCACTCTCCCACACACATGGAGCCTGCACTCTTCCACACACACACACGGAGCCTTCACACACCCACACACACGGAGCATTAACTCTCCCACACACACACACGGAGCCTTCACTCTCCCACACACACGCAGCCTTCACTCTCCCACACACACGGAGCCTGCACTCTTCCACACACACACACGGAGCCTTCACTCTCCAACACACACACACACGGAACCTTCACTTTGCCACACACACTCACGCACCCTTCACAAATCCACACACACGGAGCCTTCACTCTCCCACACACACACACGGAGCCTTCACTCTCCCACACACACACACGGAGCATTCACTCACCCACTCACACACACGGAACCATCACTCTCCCACACATACACACGGAGCCTTCACTCTCCCACACACACACACACGGAGACTTCACTCTCCCACACACACACACGGAGCCTTCACTCTCCCACACACACACACGGAGCCTTCACTCTCCCACACACACGGAGCATTCACTTTCCCACACACACACACGGAGCCTTCACTCTCAAACACACACACACACACGGAGCATTCACTCTCCCGCACACACGGAGCATTCACTCTCCCCCACACACGGAGCCTTCACTCTCCCACACACACACACACACGGAGCCTTCACTCTAACACACACATGGAGCATTCACTCTCCCACACACACACACGGAGCCTTCACTCTCCAACACACACACTCACGCACCCTTCACACTCCCACACATATGGAGCCTTCACTCTCCCACACACGCACACGGAGCCTTCACTCTCCTATACACACACACGGAGCCTTCACTCTCCCACACACACGGAGCATTCACTCTCCCACACACACACACGGAGCCTTCACTCTCCCACACACACGGAGCCTTCACTTTCCCACACAAACAAACGGAGCATTCACTCACCCACTCACACACACGGAACCTTCACTCTCCCACACACATGGAGCTTTCACACTCCCTCACACACACACGGAGCCTTCATGCTCCCACACACACACACGGGGCCTTTACTCTCACACACACGGAGCCTTCACTCTCCCAAACACACACACGGAACCTTCACTCTCCCACACACATGGAGCCTTCACTCTCCCAAACACACACATGGAGCCTTCACTCTCCCACACACACGGAGCCTTCACGCTCCCACACACATTGTGCCTTCACGCTCCCACACACACACACGGAGCCTTCGCTCTCCCACACACACGGAGCATTCAGACTCCCACACACACACACACGGAGACTTCACTCTCCCACACACACACACGGATACTTCAGTCTCCCACACAGGGAGCCTTCACTCTCCCACACTCACACACGGAGCCTTCACACTCCCACACACACGGAGCATTCACTCTCCCACATACACACACGGAGCCTTCACTCTCCCACACACACACACGGAGCCTTCGCTCTCCCACACACATGGAGCCTTCAATCTCCCAGACACACACCTGGGGCCGTCACTCTCCCACACACACATGGAGCCTTCAATCTCCCAGACACACACATGGGGCCGTCACTCTCCCACACACACGGAGTCTTCGCTCTCCCACACACTTGGAGCCTTCACTCTGTCACACACATGGAGACTTCACTCTCCCACACACACACACGGAGCCTTCACTCTCCCACACACATGGAGCCTTCACTCTCCCTTACACACACACGGAGTCTTCACTCTCCCACAGACACGGAGCCTTCTCTCTCCCAGACACACGTAGCCTTTACTCTCCCACACAGGGAGCCTTCAATCTCCCACACACACACACACGGAGACTTCACTCTCCCACACACACACATGGAGCCTTCACTCTCCCACACACACACACGGAGCCTTCACTCTCCCACACACCCACACGGAGCCTTCACTCTCCCACACACACGGAGCCTTCAGACTCCCACAAACACACACACGGAGAATTCGTTCTCCCACACACACACACGGATACTTCACTCTCCCACACACACTCACGGACCCTTCACTCTCCCACACACATGGAGCCTGCACTCTTCCACACACACACACGGAGCCTTCACACTCCCACACACACGGAGCATTCACTCTCCCACACACACACACGGAGACTTCACTCTCCCACACACACGGAGCCTTCACTCTCCCACACACACGGAGCCTTCACTTTCCCACACACACACACGGAGACTTCACTCTCCCACACACACGGAGCCTTCACTCTCCCACACACACGTAGCCTTTACTCTCACACACACGGAGCATTCACTCTCCCACAAAAACACACGGAGCCTTCACTCTCCCAAACACACACATGGAGCCTTCACTCTCCCACACACATGGAGCCTTCATGCTCCCACACACATGGTGCCTTCACGCTCCCACACACACACACGGAGCCTTCGTTCTCCCACACACACGGAGCCTTCACTCTCCCACACACACACATGGGGCCGTCACTCACCCACACACACGGAGTCTTCGCTCTCCCACACACTTGGAGCCTTCACTCTCATACACACATGGAGACTTCACTCTCCCACACACACACACACACGGAGCCTTCACTCTCCCACACACATGGAGCCTTCATGCTCCCACACACATGGTGCATTCACGCTCCCACACACACACACGGAGCCTTCGTTCTCCCACACACACGGAGCCTTCAATCTCCCAAACACACACACGGAGCCTTCACTCTCCCACACACACACACAGACCCTTCACTCTCCCTAACACACACACGGAGCCTTCACTCTGCCATACACACACACGGAGCCTTCACTCTCCCACACACACACACGGAGCCTTCACTCTCCCACACACACACACGGAGCCTTCACTCTCCCACACACATGGAGCCTTCACTCTCCCACTCACACGTAGCCTTTACTCTCCCACACACACACACGGAGCCTTCACTATCACCCACACACACACGGAGACTACAATCTCCCACACACGGAGCCTTCACTCTCCCAAACACACCCACGGAGCCTTCACTCTCCCACACACACGGAGCCTGCACTCTTCCACACACACACACGGAGCCTTCACTCTCCCACACACACACACACGGAACCTTCACTTTGCCACACACACTCACGCACCATTCACAAATCCACACACACGGAGCCTTCACTCTCCCACACACACACACGGAGCCTTCACTCTCCCACACACACACACGGAGCATTCACTCACCCACTCACACACACGGAACCTTCACTCTCCCACACACACACACGGAGCCTTCACTCTCCCACACACACGGAGCATTCACTCTCCCACACACACACACGGAGCCTTCACTCTCCCACACACACGGAGCCTTCACTCTCCCACACATACACACGGAGCCTTCACTCTCCCACACATACACACGGAGCCTTCACTCTCCCAGGCACACACACGGAGCCTTCACTCTCCCACACACACACACGGAGCATTCACTCTCCCACACACATGGAGCCTTCACTCTCCCACACACACACACACGGAGCCTTCACTCTAACACACACATGGAGCATTCACTCTCCCACACACACACACGGAGCCTTCACTCTCCCACACACACACATGGAGCCTTCACTCTCCAACACACACACTCACGCACCCTTCACACTCCCACACACATTGAGCCTTCACTCTCCCACACACACACACACGGAGCCTTCACTCTCCCACACACACACACACACGGAGCCTTCACATTGCCACACACACTCACGGACCCTTCACTCTCCCACACACAAGGAGCCTTCACTCTCCCACACACATGCAGCTTTCACACTCCCTCACACACACACGGAGCCTTCATGCTCCCACACACACAAACGGAGCCTTTACTCTCACACACACGGAGCCTTCACTCTCCCAAACACACGCACGGAACCTTCACTCTCCCACACACATGGAGCCTTCACTCTCCCACACACACACACGGAGCCATCACTCTCCCACACACACACACGGAGCCTTCACTCTCCCACACACACGGAGCCTTCACTCTCCCACATACACGGACTCTTCACTCTCCCACACTCACACACGGAGCCTTCACTCTCCCAAACACACACACGGAACCTTCACTCTCCCACACACATGGAGCCTTCACTCTCCCAAACACACGTGGAGCCTTCACTCTCCCACACACACGGAGCCTTCACGCTCCCACACACATTGTGCCTTCACGCTCCCACACACACACACGGAGCCTTCGCTCTCCCACACACACGGAGCATTCAGACTCCCACACACACACACACGGAGACTTCACTCTCCCACACACACACACGGATACTTCAATCTCCCACACAGGGAGCCTTCACTCTCCCACACTCACACACGGAGCCTTCACACTCCCACACACACGGAGCATTCACTCTCCCACATACACACACGGAGCCTTCACTCTTCCACACACACACACGGAGCCTTCGCTCTCCCACACACACGGAGCCTTCAATCTCCCAGACACACACCTGGGTCCGTCACTCTCCCACACACACGGAGTCTTCGCTCTCCCACACTCTTGGAGCCTTCACTCTGTCACACACATGGAGACTTCACTCTCCCACACACACACACGGAGCCTTCACTCTCCCACACACATGGAGCCTTCACTCTCCCTTACACACACACGGAGTCTTCACTCTCCCACACACATGGAGCCTTCTCTCTCCCAGACACACGTAGCCTTTACTCTCCCACACAGGGAGCCTTCAATCTCCCACACACACACACACGGAGACTTCACTCTCCCACACACACACATGGAGCCTTCACTCTCCCACACACACACACGGAGCCTTCACTCTCCCACACACATGGAGCCTTCACACTCCCACACACACACACGGAGCCTACACTCTCCCACACACACGGAGCCTTCAGACTCCCACACACACACACACGGAGACTTCGTTCTCCCACACACACACACGGATACTTCAATCTCCCACACAGGGAGCCTTCACTCTCCCACACACACTCACGGACCCTTCACTCTCCCACACACATGGAGCCTGCACTCTTCCACACACACACACGGAGCCTTCACACACCCACACACACGGAGCATTAACTCTCCCACACACACACACGGAGCCTTCACTCTCCCACACACACGCAGCCTTCACTCTCCCACACACACGGAGCCTGCACTCTTCCACACACACACACGGAGCCTTCACTCTCCAACACACACACACACGGAACCTTCACTTTGCCACACACACTCACGCACCCTTCACAAATCCACACACACGGAGCCTTCACTCTCCCACACACACACACGGAGCCTTCACTCTCCCACACACACACACGGAGCATTCACTCACCCACTCACACACACGGAACCATCACTCTCCCACACATACACACGGAGCCTTCACTCTCCCACACACACACACACGGAGACTTCACTCTCCCACACACACACACGGAGCCTTCACTCTCCCACACACACACACGGAGCCTTCACTCTCCCACACACACGGAGCATTCACTTTCCCACACACACACACGGAGCCTTCACTCTCAAACACACACACACACACGGAGCATTCACTCTCCCGCACACACGGAGCATTCACTCTCCCCCACACACGGAGCCTTCACTCTCCCACACACACACACACACGGAGCCTTCACTCTAACACACACATGGAGCATTCACTCTCCCACACACACACACGGAGCCTTCACTCTCCAACACACACACTCACGCACCCTTCACACTCCCACACATATGGAGCCTTCACTCTCCCACACACGCACACGGAGCCTTCACTCTCCTATACACACACACGGAGCCTTCACTCTCCCACACACACGGAGCATTCACTCTCCCACACACACACACGGAGCCTTCACTCTCCCACACACACGGAGCCTTCACTTTCCCACACAAACAAACGGAGCATTCACTCACCCACTCACACACACGGAACCTTCACTCTCCCACACACATGGAGCTTTCACACTCCCTCACACACACACGGAGCCTTCATGCTCCCACACACACACACGGGGCCTTTACTCTCACACACACGGAGCCTTCACTCTCCCAAACACACACACGGAACCTTCACTCTCCCACACACATGGAGCCTTCACTCTCCCAAACACACACATGGAGCCTTCACTCTCCCACACACACGGAGCCTTCACGCTCCCACACACATTGTGCCTTCACGCTCCCACACACACACACGGAGCCTTCGCTCTCCCACACACACGGAGCATTCAGACTCCCACACACACACACACGGAGACTTCACTCTCCCACACACACACACGGATACTTCAGTCTCCCACACAGGGAGCCTTCACTCTCCCACACTCACACACGGAGCCTTCACACTCCCACACACACGGAGCATTCACTCTCCCACATACACACACGGAGCCTTCACTCTCCCACACACACACACGGAGCCTTCGCTCTCCCACACACATGGAGCCTTCAATCTCCCAGACACACACCTGGGGCCGTCACTCTCCCACACACACATGGAGCCTTCAATCTCCCAGACACACACATGGGGCCGTCACTCTCCCACACACACGGAGTCTTCGCTCTCCCACACACTTGGAGCCTTCACTCTGTCACACACATGGAGACTTCACTCTCCCACACACACACACGGAGCCTTCACTCTCCCACACACATGGAGCCTTCACTCTCCCTTACACACACACGGAGTCTTCACTCTCCCACAGACACGGAGCCTTCTCTCTCCCAGACACACGTAGCCTTTACTCTCCCACACAGGGAGCCTTCAATCTCCCACACACACACACACGGAGACTTCACTCTCCCACACACACACATGGAGCCTTCACTCTCCCACACACACACACGGAGCCTTCACTCTCCCACACACCCACACGGAGCCTTCACTCTCCCACACACACGGAGCCTTCAGACTCCCACAAACACACACACGGAGAATTCGTTCTCCCACACACACACACGGATACTTCACTCTCCCACACACACTCACGGACCCTTCACTCTCCCACACACATGGAGCCTGCACTCTTCCACACACACACACGGAGCCTTCACACTCCCACACACACGGAGCATTCACTCTCCCACACACACACACGGAGACTTCACTCTCCCACACACACGGAGCCTTCACTCTCCCACACACACGGAGCCTTCACTTTCCCACACACACACACGGAGACTTCACTCTCCCACACACACGGAGCCTTCACTCTCCCACACACACGTAGCCTTTACTCTCACACACACGGAGCATTCACTCTCCCACAAAAACACACGGAGCCTTCACTCTCCCAAACACACACATGGAGCCTTCACTCTCCCACACACATGGAGCCTTCATGCTCCCACACACATGGTGCCTTCACGCTCCCACACACACACACGGAGCCTTCGTTCTCCCACACACACGGAGCCTTCACTCTCCCACACACACACATGGGGCCGTCACTCTCCCACACACACGGAGTCTTCGCTCTCCCACACACTTGGAGCCTTCACTCTCATACACACATGGAGACTTCACTCTCCCACACACACACACACACGGAGCCTTCACTCTCCCACACACATGGAGCCTTCATGCTCCCACACACATGGTGCATTCACGCTCCCACACACACACACGGAGCCTTCGTTCTCCCACACACACGGAGCCTTCAATCTCCCAAACACACACACGGAGCCTTCACTCTCCCACACACACACACGGAGCCTTCACTCTCCCACACGCACACACGGAGCCTTCACACTCCCACACACATGGAGCCTTCACTCTCCCACTCACACGTAGCCTTTACTCTCCCACACACACACACGGAGCCTTCACTGTCCCCCACACACACACGGAGACTACAATCTCCCACACACGGAGCCTTCACTCTCCCAAACACACCCACGGAGCCTTCACTCTCCCACACACACGGAGCCTGCACTCTTCCACACACACACACGGAGCCTTCACTCTCCAGCACACACACACGGAGCCTTCACTTTGCCACACACACTCACGCACCCTTCACACATCCACACACACGGAGCCTTCACTCTCCCACACACACACACGGAGCCTTCACTCACCCACTCACACACACGGAACCTTCACTCTCCCACACACACACACGGAGCCTTCACTCTCCCACACACACGGAGCATTCACTCTCCCACACACATGGAGCTTGCACTCTTCCACACACACGGAGCCTTCACTCTCCCACACACACACACACGGAGCCTTCACTCTAACACACACATGGAGCATTCACTCTCCCACACACACACACGGAGCCTTCAGTCTCCCACACACACACATGGAGCCTTCACTCTCCAACACACACACTCACGCACCCTTCACACTCCCACACACATGGAGCCTTCACTCTCCCACACACACACACGGAGCCTTCACTCTCCCACACACACGGAGCATTCACTCTCCCACACACACACACGGAGCCTTCACTCTCCCACACACACACACACACGGAGCCTTCACATTGCCACACACACTCACGGACCCTTCACTCTCCCACACACACGGAGCCTTCACTCTCCCACACACATGGAGCTTTCACACTCCCTCACACACACACGGAGCCTTCATGCTCCCACACACACAAACGGAGTCTTTACTCTCACACACACGGAGCCTTCACTCTCCCAAACACACGCACGGAACCTTCACTCTCCCACACACATGGAGCCTTCACTCTCCCAAACACACACATGGAGCCTTCACTCTCCCACACACACGGAGCCTTCATGCTCCCACACACATTGTGCCTTCACGCTCCCACACACACACACGGAGCCTTCGCTCTCCCACACACACGGAGCATTCAGACTCCCACACACACACACACGGAGCCTTCACTCTCCCACACACACACACACGGAGCCTTCACTCTCCCACACACACGGAGCATTCACTCTCCCACACACACACACGGAGCCTTCACTCTCCCACACACACACACACACGGAGCCTTCACATTGCCACACACACTCACGGAACCTTCACTCTCCCACACACACGGAGCCTTCACTTTCCCACACAAACACACGGAGCATTCACTCACCCACTCACACACACGGAACCTTCACTCTCCCACACACATGGAGCTTTCACACTCTCTCACACACACACGGAGCCTTCATGCTCCCACACACACACACGGAGCCTTTACTCTCACACACACGGAGCCTTCACTCTCCCAAACACACACACGGAACCTTCACTCTCCCACACACATGGAGCCTTCACTCTCCCAAACACACACATGGAGCCTTCACTCTCCCACACACACGGAGCCTTCACGCTCCCACACACATTGTGCCTTCACGCTCCCACACACACACACGGAGCCTTCGCTCTCCCACACACACGGAGCATTCAGACTCCCACACACACACACACGGAGACTTCACTCTCCCACACACACACACGGATACTTCAGTCTCCCACACAGGGAGCCTTCACTCTCCCACACTCACACACGGAGCCTTCACACTCCCACACACACGGAGCATTCACTCTCCCACATACACACACGGAGCCTTCACTCTCCCACACACACACACGGAGCCTTCGCTCTCCCACACACATGGAGCCTTCAATCTCCCAGACACACACATGGGGCCGTCACTCTCCCACACGCACGGAATCTTCGCTCTCCCACACACTTGGAGCCTTCACTCTGTCACACACATGGAGACTTCACTCTCCCACACACACACACGGAGCCTTCACTCTCCCACAAACATGGAGCCTTCACTCTCCCTTACACACACACGGAGTCTTCACTCTCCCACACACACGGAGCCTTCTCTCTCCCAGACACACGTAGCCTTTACTCTCCCACACAGGGAGCCTTCAATCTCCCACACACACACACACGGAGACTTCACTCTCCCACACACACACATGGAGCCTTCACTCTCCCACACACACACACGGAGCCTTCACTCTCCCACACACACACACGGAGCCTTCACTCTCCCACACACACGGAGCCTTCAGACTCCCACACACACACACACGGAGACTTCGTTCTCCCACACACACACACGGATACTTCAATCTCCCACACAGGGAGCCTTCACTCTCCCACACACACTCACGGACCCTTCACTCTCCCACACACATGGAGCCTGCACTCTTCCACACACACACACGGAGCCTTCACACTCCCACACACACGGAGCATTCACTCTCCCACACACACACACGGAGCCTTCACTCTCCCACACACACGGAGCCTTCACTCTCCCACACACACACACGGAGACTTCACTCTCCCACACACACGGAGCCTTCACTCTCCCACACACACGTAGCCTTTACTCTCACACACACGGAGCCTTCACTCTCCCACAAACACACACGGAGCCTTCACTCTCCCAAACACACACATGGAGCCTTCACTCTCCCACACACATGGAGCCTTCATGCTCCCACACACATGGTGCCTTCACGCTCCCACACACACACACGGAGCCTTCGTTCTCCCACACACACGGAGCCTTCACGCTCCCACACACACACACGGAGCCTTCACTCTCCCACACACACGGAGCCTTCAATCTCCCAGACACACACATGGGGCCGTCACTCTCCCACACACACGGAGTCTTTGCTCTCCCACACACTTGGAGCCTTCACTCTCATACACACATGGAGACTTCACTCTCCCACACACACACAAACACGGAGCCTTCACTCTCCCACACACATGGAGCCTTCATGCTCCCACACACATGGTGCCTTCACGCTCCCACACACACACACGGAGCCTTCGTTCTCCCACACACACGGAGCCTTCACTCTCCCACACACACACACGGAGCCTTCACTCTCCCACACACACACACGGAGCCTTCACTCTCCCAAACACACACACATGGAGCCTTCACTCTCCCACACACAAACACACGGAGCCTTCACTCTCCCACACACACACACGGAGCCTTCACTCTCCCACACACACACACGGAGCCTTCACTCTCCCAAACACACACACGGAGCCTTCACTCTCCCACACACACACACGGAGCCTTCACTCTCCCACACACACACACGGAGCCTTCACTCTCCCACACACATGGAGCCTTCACTCTCCCACTCACACGTAGCCTTTACTCTCCCATACACACACACGGAGCCTTCATGCTCCCACACACACAAACCGAGCCTTCACTCTCACACACATGGAGCCTTCACTCTCCCAAACACACACACGGAACCTTCACTCTCCCACACACATGGAGCCTTCACTCTCCCAAACACACACATGGAGCCTTCACTCTTCCACACACACGGAGCCTTCACGCTCCCACACACATTCTGCCTTCACGCTCCCACACACACACACGGAGCCTTCGCTCTCCCACACACACGGAGCATTCAGACTCCCACACACACACACACGGAGACTTCACTCTCCCACACACACACACGGATACTTCAATCTCCCACACAGGGAGCCTTCACTCTCCCACACTCACACACGGAGCCTTCACTCTCCCACATACACACACGGAGCCTTCACTCTCCCACACACACACACGGAGCCTTCGCTCTCCCACACACATGGAGCCTTCAATCTCCCAGACACACACCTGGGGCCGTCACTCTCCCACACACACGGAGTCTTCGCTCTCCCACACTCTTGGAGCCTTCACTCTGTCACACACATGGAGACTTCACTCTCCCACACACACACACGGAGCCTTCACTCTCCCACACACATGGAGCCTTCACTCTCCCTTACACACACACGGAGTCTTCACTCTCCCACACACATGGAGCCTTCTCTCTCCCAGACACACGTAGCCTTTACTCTCCCACACAGGGAGCCTTCAATCTCCCACACACACACACACGGAGACATCACTCTCCCACACACACACATGGAGCCTTCACTCTCCCACACACACACACGGAGCCTTCACTCTCCCACACACACACACGGAGCCTTCAGTCTCCCACACACACACATGGAGCCTACACTCTCCAACACATACACTCACGCACCCTTCACACTCCCACACACATGGAGCCTTCACTCTCCCACACACACACACGGAGCCTTCACTCTCCCACACACACGGAGACTTCACTCTCCCACACACACACACGGAGCCTTCACTCTCCCACACACACACACACACGGAGCCTTCACATTGCCACACACACTCACGGACCCTTCACTCTCCCACACACACGGAGCCTTCACTCTCCCACACACATGGAGCTTTCACACTCCCTCACACACACACGGAGCCTTCATGCTCCCACACACACACACGGAGCCTTTACTCTCACACACACGGAGCCTTCACTCTCCCAAACACACACACGGAACCTTCACTCTCCCACACACATGGAGCCTTCACTCTCCCAAACACACACATGGAGCCTTCACTCTCCCACACACACGGAGCCTTCACGCTCCCACACACATTGTGCCTTCACGCTCCCACACACACACACGGAGCCTTCGCTCTCCCACACACACGGAGCATTCAGACTCCCACACACACACACACGGAGACTTCACTCTCCCACACACACACACGGATACTTCAGTCTCCCACACAGGGAGCCTTCACTCTCCCACACTCACACACGGAGCCTTCACACTCCCACACACACACACGGAGCATTCACTCTCCCACATACACACACGGAGCCTTCACTCTCCCACACACACACACGGAGCCTTCGCTCTCCCACACACATGGAGCCTTCAATCTCCCAGACACACACCTGGGGCCGTCACTCTCCCACACACACGGAGTCTTCGCTCTCCCACACACTTGGAGCCTTCACTCTGTCACACACATGGAGACTTCACTCTCCCACACACACACACGGAGCCTTCACTCTCCCACACACATGGAGCCTTCACTCTCCCTTACACACACACGGAGTCTTCACTCTCCCACACACTCGCAGCCTTCTCTCTCCCAGACACACGTAGCCTTTACTCTCCCACACAGGGAGCCTTCAATCTCCCACACACACACACACGGAGACTTCACTCTCCCACACACACATATGGAGCCTTCACTCTCCCACACACACACACGGAGCCTTCACTCTCCCACACACACACACGGAGCCTTCACTCTCCCACACACACACACGGAGCCTTCACTCTCCCACACACACGGAGCCTTCAGACTCCCACACACACACACATGGAGACTTCGTTCTCCCACACACACAAACGGATACTTCAATCTCCCACACAGGGAGCCTTCACTCTCCCACACACACTCACGGACCCTTCACTCTCCCACACACATGGAGCCTGCACTCTTCCACACACACACACGGAGCCTTCACACTCCCACACACACGGAGCATTCACTCTCCCACACACACACACGGAGCCTTCACTCTCCCACACACACACACGGAGCCTTCACTCTCCCACACACACGGAGCCTTCACTCTCCCACACACACGGAGCCTTCACTCTCCCACACACACGGAGACTTCACTCTCCCACACACACGGAGCCTTCACTCTCCCACACACACGTAGCCTTTACTCTCACACACACGGAGCCTTCACTCTCCCACACATACACACGGAGCCTTCACTCTCCCAAACACACACATGGAGCCTTCATGCTCCCACAGACATGGTGCCTTCACGCTCCCACACACACACACGGAGCCTTCGTTCTCCCACACACACGGAGCCTTCACGCTCCCACACACACACACACGGAGCCTTCGTTCTCCCACACACACGGAGCCTTCACTCTCCCACACACACACACGGAGCCTTCACTCTCCCACACACACGGAGCCTTCACTCTCCCACACACACACACGGAGCCTTCACTCTCCCACACACACACACGGAGCCTTCACTCTCCCACACACACACACACGGAGCCTTCACTCTCCCACACACACACACACACGGAGCCTTCACATTGCCACACACACTCACGGACCCTTCACTCTCCCACACACACGGAGCCTTCACTCTCCCACACACATGGAGCTTTCACACTCCCTCACACACACACGGAGCCTTCATGCTCCCACACACACACACGGAGCCTTTACTCTCACACACACGGAGCCTTCACTCTCCCAAACACACACACGGAACCTTCACTCTCCCACACACATGGAGCCTTCACTCTCCCAAACACACACATGGAGCCTTCACTCTCCCACACACACGGAGCCTTCACGCTCCCACACACATTGTGCCTTCACGCTCCCACACACACACACGGAGCCTTCGCTCTCCCACACACACGGAGCATTCAGACTCCCACACACACACACACGGAGACTTCACTCTCCCACACACACACACGGATACTTCAGTCTCCCACACAGGGAGCCTTCACTCTCCCACACTCACACACGGAGCCTTCACACTCCCACACACACACACGGAGCATTCACTCTCCCACATACACACACGGAGCCTTCACTCTCCCACACACACACACGGAGCCTTCGCTCTCCCACACACATGGAGCCTTCAATCTCCCAGACACACACCTGGGGCCGTCACTCTCCCACACACACGGAGTCTTCGCTCTCCCACACACTTGGAGCCTTCACTCTGTCACACACATGGAGACTTCACTCTCCCACACACACACACGGAGCCTTCACTCTCCCACACACATGGAGCCTTCACTCTCCCTTACACACACACGGAGTCTTCACTCTCCCACACACACGGAGCCTTCTCTCTCCCAGACACACGTAGCCTTTACTCTCCCACACAGGGAGCCTTCAATCTCCCACACACACCCACACGGAGACTTCACTCTCCCACACACACATATGGAGCCTTCACTCTCCCACACACACACACGGAGCCTTCACTCTCCCACACACACACACGGAGCCTTCACTCTCCCACACACACACACGGAGCCTTCACTCTCCCACACACACGGAGCCTTCAGACTCCCACACACACACACATGGAGACTTCGTTCTCCCACACACACAAACGGATACTTCAATCTCCCACACAGGGAGCCTTCACTCTCCCACACACACTCACGGACCCTTCACTCTCCCACACACACACACGGAGCCTTCACACTCCCACACACACGGAGCATTCACTCTCCCACACACACACACGGAGCCTTCACTCTCCCACACACACACACGGAGCCTTCACTCTCCCACACACACGGAGCCTTCACTCTCCCACACACACGGAGCCTTCACTCTCCCACGCACACGGAGACTTCACTCTCCCACACACACGGAGCCTTCACTCTCCCACACACACGTAGCCTTTACTCTCACACACACGGAGCCTTCACTCTCCCACAAACACACACGGAGCCTTCACTCTCCCAGACACACACATGGAGCCTTCATGCTCCCACAGACATGGTGCCTTCACGCTCCCACACACACACACGGAGCCTTCGTTCTCCCACACACACGGAGCCTTCACGCTCCCACACACACACACACGGAGCCTTCGTTCTCCCACACACACGGAGCCTTCACTCTCCCACACACACACACGGAGCCTTCACTCTCCCACACACACGGAGCCTTCACTCTCCCACACACACACACGGAGCCTTCACTCTCCCACACACACACACGGAGCCTTCACTCTCCCACACACACACACACGGAGCCTTCACTCTCCCACACACACACACGGAGCCTTCACTCTCCCACATACACACACGGTGCCTTCGCTCTCCCACACACACGGAGCCTTCAATCTCCCAGACACACACATGGGGCCGTCACTCTCCCACACACACGGTGTCTTCGCTCTCCCACACACTTGGAGCCTTCACTCTCATACACACATGGAGACTTCACTCTCCCACACACACACACACACGGAGCCTTCACTCTCCCACACACATGGAGCCTTCATGCTCCCACACACATGGTGCCTTCACGCACCCACACACACACACGGAGCCTTCGTTCTCCCACACACACGGAGCCTTCAATCTCCCAAACACACACACGGAGCCTTCACTCTCCCACACACACACACGGCGCCTTCACTCTCCCACACACACACACGGAGCCTTCACTCTCCCACACACATGGAGCCTTCACTCTCCCACTCACACGTAGCCTTTACTCTCCCAAACACACACACGGAGCCTTCACTCTCCCACACACACGGAGCCTGCACTCTTCCACACACACACACGGAGCCTTCACTCTCCCACACACACACACACGGAACCTTCACTTTGCCACACACACTCACGCACCCTTCACACACCACACACACGGAGCCTTCACTCTCCCACACACACACACGGAGCCTTCACTCTCCCACACACACACACGGAGCATTCACTCACCCACTCACACACACGGAACCTTCACTCTCCCACACACACACACGGAGCCTTCACTCTCCCACACACACGGAGCATTCACTCTCCCACACACACACACGGAGCCTTCACTCTCCCACACACACGGAGCCTTCACTCTCCCACACATACACACGGAGCCTTCACTCTCCCACACATACACACGGAGCCTTCACTCTCCCAGGCACACACACGGAGCCTTCACTCTCCCACACACACACACGGAGCATTCACTCTCCCACACACATGGAGCCTTCACTCTCCCACACACACACACACGGAGCCTTCACTCTAACACACACATGGAGCATTCACTCTCCCACACACACACACGGAGCCTTCACTCTCCCACACACACACATGGAGCCTTCACTCTCCAACACACACACTCACGCACCCTTCACACTCCCACACACATGGAGCCTTCACTCTCCCACACACACACACGGAGCCTTCACTCTCCCACACACACACACACACGGAGCCTTCACATTGCCACACACACTCACGGACCCTTCACTCTCCCACACACACGGAGCCTTCACTCTCCCACACACATGGAGCTTTCACACTCCCTCACACACACACGGAGCCTTCATGCTGCCACACACACAAACGGAGCCTTTACTCTCACACACACGGAGCCTTCACTCTCCCAAACACACGCACGGAACCTTCACTCTCCCACACACATGGAGCCTTCACTCTCCCACACACACACACGGAGCCTTCACTCTCCCACACACACACACGGAGCCTTCACTCTCCCACACACACGGAGCCTTCACTCTCCCACATACACGGAGTCTTCACTCTCCCACACACACACACGAAGCCTTCACTCTCCCAAACACACACACGGAACCTTCACTCTCCCACACACATGGAGCCTTCACTCTCCCAAACACACACATGGAGCCTTCACTCTCCCACACACACGGAGCCTTCACGCTCCCACACACATTGTGCCTTCACTCTCCCACACACACACACGGAGCCTTCACTCTCCCACACACACACACACGGAGCCTTCACTCTCCCACACACACACACGGAGCCTTCACTCTCCCACACACACACACGGAGCCTTCACTCTCCCAAACAGACACACGGAGCCTTCACTCTCCCACACACACACACGGAGCCTTCACTCTCCCACACACACACACGGAGCCTTCACTCTCCCACACACATGGAGCCTTCACTCTCCCACTCACACGTAGCCTTTACTCTCCCACACACACACACGGAGCCTTCATGCTCCCACACACACAAACGGAGCCTTCACTCTCACACACACGGAGCCTTCACTCTCCCAAACACACGCATGGAACCTTCACTCTCCCACACACATGGAGCCTTCACTCTCCCAAACACACACACGGAACCTTCACTCTCCCACACACATGGAGCCTTCACTCTCCCAAACACGCACATGGAGCCTTCACTCTTCCACACACACGGAGCCTTCACGCTCCCACACACATTGTGCCTTCACGCTCCCACACACACACACGGAGCCTTCGCTCTCCCACACACACGGAGCATTCAGACTCCCACACACACACACACGGAGACTTCAATCTCCCACACAGGGAGCCTTCACTCTCCCACACTCACACACGGAGCCTTCACTCTCCCACATACACACACGGAGCCTTCACTCTCCCACACACACACACGGAGCCTTCGCTCTCCCACACACATGGAGCCTTCAATCTCCCAGACACACACCTGGGGCCGTCACTCTCCCACACACACGGAGTCTTCGCTCTCCCACACTCTTGGAGCCTTCACTCTGTCACACACATGGAGACTTCACTTTCCCACACACACACACGGAGCCTTCACTCTCCCACACACATGGAGCCTTCACTCTCCCTTACAAACACACGGAGTCTTCACTCTCCCACACACATGGAGCCTTCTCTCTCCCAGACACACGTAGCCTTTACTCTCCCACACAGGGAGCCTTCAATCTCCCACACACACACACACGGAGACTTCACTCTCCCACACACACACATGGAGCCTTCACTCTCCCACACACACACACGGAGCCTTCACTCTCCCACACACACACACGGAGCCTTCAGTCTCCCACACACACACATGGAGCCTTCACTCTCCAACACACACACTCACGCACCCTTCACACTCCCACACACATGGAGCCTTCACTCTCCCACACTCACACACGGAGCCTTCACTCTCCCACACACACGGAGCATTCACTCTCCCACACACACACACGGAGCCTTCACTCTCCCACACACACACACACACGGAGCCTTCACATTGCCACACACACTCACGGACCCTTCACTCTCCCACACACACGGAGCCTTCACTCTCCCACACACATGGAGCTTTCACACTCCCTCACACACACACGGAGCCTTCATGCTCCCACACACACACACGGAGCCTTTACTCTCACACACACGGAGCCTTCACTCTCCCAAACACACACACGGAACCTTCACTCTCCCACACACATGGAGCCTTCACTCTCCCAAACACACACATGGAGCCTTCACTCTCCCACACACACGGAGCCTTCACGCTCCCACACACATTGTGCCTTCACGCTCCCACACACACACACGGAGCCTTCGCTCTCCCACACACACGGAGCATTCAGACTCCCACACACACACACACGGAGACTTCACTCTCCCACACACACACACGGATACTTCAGTCTCCCACACAGGGAGCCTTCACTCTCCCACACTCACACACGGAGCCTTCACACTCCCACACACACACACGGAGCATTCACTCTCCCACATACACACACGGAGCCTTCACTCTCCCACACACACACACGGAGCCTTCGCTCTCCCACACACATGGAGCCTTCAATCTCCCAGACACACACCTGGGGCCGTCACTCTCCCACACACACGGAGTCTTCGCTCTCCCACACACTTGGAGCCTTCACTCTGTCACACACATGGAGACTTCACAATCCCACACACAGACACGGAGCCTTCACTCTCCCACACACATGGAGCCTTCACTCTCCCTTACACACACACGGAGTCTTCACTCTCCCACACACACGGAGCCTTCTCTCTCCCAGACACACGTAGCCTTTACTCTCCCACACAGGGAGCCTTCAATCTCCCACACACACACACACGGAGACTTCACTCTCCCACACACACATATGGAGCCTTCACTCTCCCACACACACACACGGAGCCTTCACTCTCCCACACACACACACGGAGCCTTCACTCTCCCACACACACACACGGAGCCTTCACTCTCCCACACACACGGAGCCTTCAGACTCCCACACACACACACATGGAGACTTCGTTCTCCCACACACACAAACGGATACTTCAATCTCCCACACAGGGAGCCTTCACTCTCCCACACACACTCACGGACCCTTCACTCTCCCACACACACACACGGAGCCTTCACACTCCCACACACACGGAGCATTCACTCTCCCACACACACACACGGAGCCTTCACTCTCCCACACACACACACGGAGCCTTCACTCTCCCACACACACGGAGCATTCACTCTCCCACACACACGGAGCCTTCACTCTCCCACACACACGGAGACTTCACTCTCCCACACACACGGAGCCTTCACTCTCCCACACACACGTAGCCTTTACTCTCACACACACGGAGCCTTCACTCTCCCAGAAACACACACGGAGCCTTCACTCTCCCACACACACACACGGAGCCTTCACTCTCCCACGCACACGGAGACTTCACTCTCCCACAAACACACACGGAGCCTTCACTCTCCCAAACACACACATGGAGCCTTCATGCTCCCACAGACATGGTGCCTTCACGCTCCCACACACACACACGGAGCCTTCGTTCTCCCACACACACGGAGCCTTCACGCTCCCACACACACACACACGGAGCCTTCGTTCTCCCACACACACGGAGCCTTCACTCTCCCACACACACACACAGAGCCTTCACTCTCCCACACACACGGAGCCTTCACTCTCCCACACACACACACGGAGCCTTCACTCTCCCACACACACACACGGAGCCTTCACTCTCCCACACACACACACACGGAGCCTTCACTCTCCCACACACACACACGGAGCCTTCACTCTCCCACATACACACACGGTGCCTTCGCTCTCCCACACACACGGAGCCTTCAATCTCCCAGACACACACATGGGGCCGTCACTCTCCCACACACACGGTGTCTTCGCTCTCCCACACACTTGGAGCCTTCACTCTCATACACACATGGAGACTTCACTCTCCCACACACACACACACACGGAGCCTTCACTCTCCCACACACATGGAGCCTTCATGCTCCCACACACATGGTGCCTTCACGCACCCACACACACACACGGAGCCTTCGTTCTCCCACACACACGGAGCCTTCAATCTCCCAAACACACACACGGAGCCTTCACTCTCCCACACACACACACGGCGCCTTCACTCTCCCACACACACACACGGAGCCTTCACTCTCCCACACACATGGAGCCTTGACTCTCCCACTCACACGTAGCCTTTACTCTCCCACACACACACACGGAGCCTTCACTATCCCCCACACACACACGGAGACTACAATCTCCCACACACGGAGCCTTCACTCTCCCAAACACACCCACGGAGCCTTCACTCTCCCACACACACGGAGCCTGCACTCTTCCACACACACACACGGAGCCTTCACTCTCCCACACACACACACACGGAACCTTCACTTTGCCACACACACTCACGCACCCTTCACACACCACACACACGGAGCCTTCACTCTCCCACACACACACACGGAGCCTTCACTCTCCCACACACACACACGGAGCATTCACTCACCCACTCACACACACGGAACCTTCACTCTCCCACACACACACACGGAGCCTTCACTCTCCCACACACACGGAGCATTCACTCTCCCACACACACACACGGAGCCTTCACTCTCCCACACACACGGAGCCTTCACTCTCCCACACATACACACGGAGCCTTCACTCTCCCACACATACACACGGAGCCTTCACTCTCCCAGGCACACACACGGAGCCTTCACTCTCCCACACACACACACGGAGCATTCACTCTCCCACACACATGGAGCCTTCACTCTCCCACACACACACACACGGAGCCTTCACTCTAACACACACATGGAGCATTCACTCTCCCACACACACACACGGAGCCTTCACTCTCCCACACACACTCATGGAGCCTTCACTCTCCAACACACACACTCACGCACCCTTCACACTCCCACACACATGGAGCCTTCACTCTCCCACACACACACACGGAGCCTTCACTCTCCCACACACACACACACACGGAGCCTTCACATTGCCACACACACTCACGGACCCTTCACTCTCCCACACAGACGGAGCCTTCACTCTCCCACACACATGGAGCTTTCACACTCCCTCACACACACACGGAGCCTTCATGCTCCCACACACACAAACGGAGCCTTTACTCTCACACACACGGAGCCTTCACTCTCCCAAACACACGCACGGAACCTTCACTCTCCCACACACATGGAGCCTTCACTCTCCCACACACACACACGGAGCCTTCACTCTCCCACACACACACACGGAGCCTTCACTCTCCCACACACACGGAGCCTTCACTCTCCCACATACACGGAGCCTTCACTCTCCCACACACACACACGAAGCCTTCACTCTCCCAAACACACACACGGAACCTTCACTCTCCCACAAACATGGAGCCTTCACTCTCCCAAACACACACATGGAGCCTTCACTCTCCCACACACACGGAGCCTTCACGCTCCCACACACATTGTGCCTTCACTCTCCCACACACACACACGGAGCCTTCACTCTCCCAAACACACACACATGGAGCCTTCACTCTCCCACACACACACACACGGAGCCTTCACTCTCCCACACACACACACGGAGCCTTCACTCTCCCACACACACACACGGAGCCTTCACTCTCCCAAACAGACACACGGAGCCTTCACTCTCCCACACACACACACGGAGCCTTCACTCTCCCACACACACACACGGAGCCTTCACTCTCCCACACACATGGAGCCTTCACTCTCCCACTCACACGTAGCCTTTACTCTCCCACACACACACACGGAGCCTTCATGCTCCCACACACACAAACGGAGCCTTCACTCTCACTCACACGGAGCCTTCACTCTCCCAAACACACGCATGGAACCTTCACTCTCCCACACACATGGAGCCTTCACTCTCCCAAACACACACACGGAACCTTCACTCTCCCACACACATGGAGCCTTCACTCTCCCAAACACACACATGGAGCCTTCACTCTTCCACACACACGGAGCCTTCACGCTCCCACACACATTGTGCCTTCACGCTCCCACACACACACACGGAGCCATCGCTCTCCCACACACACGGAGCATTCAGACTCCCACACACACACACACGGAGACTTCAATCTCCCACACAGGGAGCCTTCACTCTCCCACACTCACACACGGAGCCTTCACTCTCCCACATACACACACGGAGCCTTCACTCTCCCACACACACACACGGAGCCTTCGCTCTCCCACACACATGGAGCCTTCAATCTCCCAGACACACACCTGGGGCCGTCACTCTCCCACACACACGGAGTCTTCGCTCTCCCACACTCTTGGAGCCTTCACTCTGTCACACACATGGAGACTTCACTCTCCCACACACACACACGGAGCCTTCACTCTCCCACACACATGGAGCCTTCACTCTCCCTTACAAACACACGGAGTCTTCACTCTCCCACACACATGGAGCCTTCTCTCTCCCAGACACACGTAGCCTTTACTGTCCCACACAGGGAGCCTTCAATCTTCCCACACACACACACACCGAGACTTCACTCTCCCACACACACACATGGAGCCTTCACTCTCCCACACACACACACGGAGCCTTCACTCTCCCACACACACACACGGAGCCTTCAGTCTCCCACACACACACATGGAGCCTTCACTCTCCAACACACACACTCACGCACCCTTCACACTCCCACACACATGGAGCCTTCACTCTCCCACACTCACACACGGAGCCTTCACTCTCCCACACACACGGAGCATTCACTCTCCCACACACACACACGGAGCCTTCACTCTCCCACACACACACACACACGGAGCCTTCACATTGCCACACACACTCACGGACCCTTCACTCTCCCACACACACGGAGCCTTCACTCTCCCACACACATGGAGCTTTCACACTCCCTCACACACACACGGAGCCTTCATGCTCCCACACACACACACGGAGCCTTTACTCTCACACACACGGAGCCTTCACTCTCCCAAACACACACACGGAACCTTCACTCTCCCACACACATGGAGCCTTCACTCTCCCAAACACACACATGGAGCCTTCACTCTCCCACACACACGGAGCCTTCACGCTCCCACACACATTGTGCCTTCACGCTCCCACACACACACACGGAGCCTTCGCTCTCCCACACACACGGAGCATTCAGACTCCCACACACACACACACGGAGACTTCACTCTCCCACACACACACACGGATACTTCAGTCTCCCACACAGGGAGCCTTCACTCTCCCACACTCACACACGGAGCCTTCACACTCCCACACACACACACGGAGCATTCACTCTCCCACATACACACACGGAGCCTTCACTCTCCCACACACACACACGGAGCCTTCGCTCTCCCACACACATGGAGCCTTCAATCTCCCAGACACACACCTCGGGCCGTCACTCTCCCACACACACGGAGTCTTCGCTCTCCCACACACTTGGAGCCTTCACTCTGTCACACACATGGAGACTTCACTCTCCCACACACACACACGGAGCCTTCACTCTCCCACACACATGGAGCCTTCACTCTCCCTTACACACACACGGAGTCTTCACTCTCCCACACACACGGAGCCTTCTCTCTCCCAGACACACGAAGCCTTTACTCTCCCACACAGGGAGCCTTCAATCTCCCACACACACACACACGGAGACTTCACTCTCCCACACACACATATGGAGCCTTCACTCTCCCACACACACACACGGAGCCTTCACTCTCCCACACACACACACGGAGCCTTCACTCTCCCACACACACACACGGAGCCTTCACTCTCCCACACACACGGAGCCTTCAGACTCCCACACACACACACATGGAGACTTCGTTCTCCCACACACACAAACGGATACTTCAATCTCCCACACAGGGAGCCTTCACTCTCCCACACACACTCACGGACCCTTCACTCTCCCACACACACACACGGAGCCTTCACACTCCCACACACACGGAGCATTCACTCTCCCACACACACACACGGAGCCTTCACTCTCCCACACACACACACGGAGCCTTCACTCTCCCACACACACGGAGCCTTCACTCTCCCACACACACAGAGCCTTCACTCTCCCACACACACGTAGCCTTTACTCTCACACACACGGACCCTTCACTCTCCCAGAAACACACACGGAGCCTTCACTCTCCCACACATACACACGGAGCCTTCACTCTCCCACACACACGGAGACTTCACTCTCCCACAAACACACACGGAGCCTTCACTCTCCCAAACACACACATGGAGCCTTCATGCTCCCACAGACATGGTGCCTTCACGCTCCCACACACACACACGGAGCCTTCGTTCTCCCACACACACGGATCCTTCACGCTCCCACACACACACACACGGAGCCTTCGTTCTCCCACACACACGGAGCCTTCACTCTCCCACACACACACACGGAGCCTTCACTCTCCCACACACACGGAGACTTCACTCTCCCACACAAACACACGGAGCCTTCACTCTCCCACACACACACACGGAGCCTTCACTCTCCCACACACACACACACGGAGCCTTCACTCTCCCACACACACACACGGAGCCTTCACTCTCCCACACACACACACGGAGCCTTCACACTCCCACACACACGGAGCATTCACTCTCCCACATACACACACGGTGCCTTCGCTCTCCCACACACACGGAGCCTTCAATCTCCCAGACACACACATGGGGCCGTCACTCTCCCACACACACGGAGTCTTCGCTCTCCCACACACTTGGAGCCTTCACTCTCATACACACATGGAGACTTCACTCTCCCACACACACACACACACGGAGCCTTCACTCTCCCACACACATGGAGCCTTCATGCTCCCACACACATGGTGCCTTCACGCACCCACACACACACACGGAGCCTTCGTTCTCCCACACACACGGAGCCTTCAATCTCCCAAACACACACACGGAGCCTTCACTCTCCCACACACACACACGGAGCCTTCACTCTCCCGCACACACACACGGAGCCTTCACTCTCCCACACACATGGAGCCTTCACTCTCCCACTCACACGTAGCCTTTACTCTCCCACACACACACACGGAGCCTTCACTATCCCCCACACACACACGGAGACTACAATCTCCCACACACGGAGCCTTCACTCTCCCAAACACACCCACGGAGCCTTCACTCTCCCACACACACGGAGCCTGCACTCTTCCACACACACACACGGAGCCTTCACTCTCCCACACACACACACACGGAACCTTCACTTTGCCACACACACTCACGCACCCTTCACACATCCACACACACGGAGCCTTCACTCTCCCACACACACACACGGAGCCTTCACTCTCCCACACACACACACGGAGCATTCACTCACCCACTCACACACACGGAACCTTCACTCTCCCACACACACACACGGAGCCTTCACTCTCCCACACACACGGAGCATTCACTCTCCCACACACACACACGGAGCCTTCACTCTCCCACACACACGGAGCCTTCACTCTCCCACACATACACACGGAGCCTTCACTCTCCCACACATACACACGGAGCCTTCACTCTCCCAGGCACACACACGGAGCCTTCACTCTCCCACACACACACACGGAGCATTCACTCTCCCACACACATGGAGCCTTCACTCCCACACACACACACACGGAGCCTTCACTCTAACACACACATGGAGCATTCACTCTCCCACACACACACACGGAGCCTTCACTCTCCCACACACACACATGGAGCCTTCACTCTCCAACACACACACTCACGCACCCTTCACACTCCCACACACATGGAGCCTTCACTCTCCCACACACACACACGGAGCCTTCACTCTCCCACACACACACACACACGGAGCCTTCACATTGCCACACACACTCACGGACCCTTCACTCTCCCACACACACGGAGCCTTCACTCTCCCACACACATGGAGCTTTCACACTCCCTCACACACACACGGAGCCTTCATGCTCCCACACACACAAACGGAGCCTTTACTCTCACACACACGGAGCCTTCAATCTCCCAAACACACGCACGGAACCTTCACTCTCCCACACACATGGAGCCTTCACTCTCCCACACACACACACGGAGCCTTCACTCTCCCACACACACACACGGAGCCTTCACTCTCCCACACACACGGAGCCTTCACTCTCCCACATACACGGAGCCTTCACTCTCCCACACACACACACGAAGCCTTCACTCTCCCAAACACACACACGGAACCTTCACTCTCCCACACACATGGAGCCTTCACTCTCCCAAACACACACATGGAGCCTTCACTCTCCCACACACACGGAGCCTTCACGCTCCCACACACATTGTGCCTTCAGGCTCCCACACACACACAGGGAGCCTTCGCTCTCCCACACACACGGAGCATTCAGACTCCCACACACACACACACGGAGACTTCACTCTCCCACACACACACACGGAGCCTTCACTCTCCCACACACACACACGGAGCCTTCACTCTCCCACACACACGGAGCCTTCACTCTCCCACATACACGGAGCCTTCACTCTCCCACACACACACACGAAGCCTTCACTCTCCCAAACACACACACGGAACCTTCACTCTCCCACACACATGGAGCCTTCACTCTCCCAAACACACACATGGAGCCTTCACTCTCCCACACACACGGAGCCTTCACGCTCCCACACACATTGTGCCTTCACTCTCCCACACACACACACGGAGCCTTCACTCTCCCAAACACACACACATGGAGCCTTCACTCTCCCACACACACACACACGGAGCCTTCACTCTCCCACACACACACACGGAGCCTTCACTCTCCCACACACACACACGGAGCCTTCACTCTCCCAAACAGACACACGGAGCCTTCACTCTCCCACACACACACACGGAGCCTTCACTCTCCCACACACACACACGGAGCCTTCACTCTCCCACACACATGGAGCCTTCACTCTCCCACTCACACGTAGCCTTTACTCTCCCACACACACACACGGAGCCTTCATGCTCCCACACACACAAACGGAGCCTTCACTCTCACTCACACGGAGCCTTCACTCTCCCAAACACACGCATGGAACCTTCACTCTCCCACACACATGGAGCCTTCACTCTCCCAAACACACACACGGAACCTTCACTCTCCCACACACATGGAGCCTTCACTCTCCCAAACACACACATGGAGCCTTCACTCTTCCACACACACGGAGCCTTCACGCTCCCACACACATTGTGCCTTCACGCTCCCACACACACACATGGAGCCATCGCTCTCCCACACACACGGAGCATTCAGACTCCCACACACACACACACGGAGACTTCAATCTCCCACACAGGGAGCCTTCACTCTCCCACACTCACACACGGAGCCTTCACTCTCCCACATACACACACGGAGCCTTCACTCTCCCACACACACACACGGAGCCTTCGCTCTCCCACACACATGGAGCCTTCAATCTCCCAGACACACACCTGGGGCCGTCACTCTCCCACACACACGGAGTCTTCGCTCTCCCACACTCTTGGAGCCTTCACTCTGTCACACACATGGAGACTTCACTCTCCCACACACACACACGGAGCCTTCACTCTCCCACACACATGGAGCCTTCACTCTCCCTTACAAACACACGGAGTCTTCACTCTCCCACACACATGGAGCCTTCTCTCTCCCAGACACACGTAGCCTTTACTGTCCCACACAGGGAGCCTTCAATCTTCCCACACACACACACACGGAGACTTCACTCTCCCACACACACACATGGAGCCTTCACTCTCCCACACACACACACGGAGCCTTCACTCTCCCACACACACACACGGAGCCTTCAGTCTCCCACACACACACATGGAGCCTTCACTCTCCAACACACACACTCACGCACCCTTCACACTCCCACACACATGGAGCCTTCACTCTCCCACACTCACACACGGAGCCTTCACTCTCCCACACACACGGAGCATTCACTCTCCCACACACACACACGGAGCCTTCACTCTCCCACACACACACACACACGGAGCCTTCACATTGCCACACACACTCACGGACCCTTCACTCTCCCACACACACGGAGCCTTCACTCTCCCACACACATGGAGCTTTCACACTCCCTCACACACACACGGAGCCTTCATGCTCCCACACACACACACGGAGCCTTTACTCTCACACACACGGAGCCTTCACTCTCCCAAACACACACACGGAACCTTCACTCTCCCACACACATGGAGCCTTCACTCTCCCAAACACACACATGGAGCCTTCACTCTCCCTCACACACGGAGCCTTCACGCTCCCACACACATTGTGCCTTCACGCTCCCACACACACACACGGAGCCTTCGCTCTCCCACACACACGGAGCTTTCAGACTCCCACACACACACACACGGAGACTTCACTCTCCCACACACACACACGGATACTTCAGTCTCCCACACAGGGAGCCTTCACTCTCCCACACTCACACACGGAGCCTTCACACTCCCACACACACACACGGAGCATTCACTCTCCCACATACACACACGGAGCCTTCACTCTCCCACACACACACACGGAGCCTTCGCTCTCCCACACACATGGAGCCTTCAATCTCCCAGACACACACCTCGGGCCGTCACTCTCCCACACACACGGAGTCTTCGCTCTCCCACACACTTGGAGCCTTCACTCTGTCACACACATGGAGACTTCACTCTCCCACACACACACACGGAGCCTTCACTCTCCCACACACATGGAGCCTTCACTCTCCCTTACACACACACGGAGTCTTCACTCTCCCACACACACGGAGCCTTCTCTCTCCCAGACACACGAAGCCTTTACTCTCCCACACAGGGAGCCTTCAATCTCCCACACACACACACACGGAGACTTCACTCTCCCACACACACATATGGAGCCTTCACTCTCCCACACACACACACGGAGCCTTCACTCTCCCACACACACACACGGAGCCTTCACTCTCCCACACACACACACGGAGCCTTCACTCTCCCACACACACGGAGCCTTCAGACTCCCACACACACACACATGGAGACTTCGTTCTCCCACACACACAAACGGATACTTCAATCTCCCACACAGGGAGCCTTCACTCTCCCACACACACTCACGGACCCTTCACTCTCCCACACACACACACGGAGCCTTCACACTCCCACACACACGGAGCATTCACTCTCCCACACACACACACGGAGCCTTCACTCTCCCACACACACACACGGAGCCTTCACTCTCCCACACACACGGAGCCTTCACTCTCCCACACACACAGAGCCTTCACTCTCCCACACACACGTAGCCTTTACTCTCACACACACGGACCCTTCACTCTCCCAGAAACACACACGGAGCCTTCACTCTCCCACACATACACACGGAGCCTTCACTCTCCCACACACACGGAGACTTCACTCTCCCACAAACACACACGGAGCCTTCACTCTCCCAAACACACACATGGAGCCTTCATGCTCCCACAGACATGGTGCCTTCACGCTCCCACACACACACACGGAGCCTTCGTTCTCCCACACACACGGATCCTTCACGCTCCCACACACACACACACGGAGCCTTCGTTCTCCCACACACACGGAGCCTTCACTCTCCCACACACACACACGGAGCCTTCACTCTCCCACACACACGGAGACTTCACTCTCCCACACAAACACACGGAGCCTTCACTCTCCCACACACACACACGGAGCCTTCACTCTCCCACACACACACACACGGAGCCTTCACTCTCCCACACACACACACGGAGCCTTCACTCTCCCACACACACACACGGAGCCTTCACACTCCCACACACACGGAGCATTCACTCTCCCACATACACACACGGTGCCTTCGCTCTCCCACACACACGGAGCCTTCAATCTCCCAGACACACACATGGGGCCGTCACTCTCCCACACACACGGAGTCTTCGCTCTCCCACACACTTGGAGCCTTCACTCTCATACACACATGGAGACTTCACTCTCCCACACACACACACACACGGAGCCTTCACTCTCCCACACACATGGAGCCTTCATGCTCCCACACACATGGTGCCTTCACGCACCCACACACACACACGGAGCCTTCGTTCTCCCACACACACGGAGCCTTCAATCTCCCAAACACACACACGGAGCCTTCACTCTCCCACACACACACACGGAGCCTTCACTCTCCCGCACACACACACGGAGCCTTCACTCTCCCACACACATGGAGCCTTCACTCTCCCACTCACACGTAGCCTTTACTCTCCCACACACACACACGGAGCCTTCACTATCCCCCACACACACACGGAGACTACAATCTCCCACACACGGAGCCTTCACTCTCCCAAACACACCCACGGAGCCTTCACTCTCCCACACACACGGAGCCTGCACTCTTCCACACACACACACGGAGCCTTCACTCTCCCACACACACACACACGGAACCTTCACTTTGCCACACACACTCACGCACCCTTCACACATCCACACACACGGAGCCTTCACTCTCCCACACACACACACGGAGCCTTCACTCTCCCACACACACACACGGAGCATTCACTCACCCACTCACACACACGGAACCTTCACTCTCCCACACACACACACGGAGCCTTCACTCTCCCACACACACGGAGCATTCACTCTCCCACACACACACACGGAGCCTTCACTCTCCCACACACACGGAGCCTTCACTCTCCCACACATACACACGGAGCCTTCACTCTCCCACACATACACACGGAGCCTTCACTCTCCCAGGCACACACACGGAGCCTTCACTCTCCCACACACACACACGGAGCATTCACTCTCCCACACACATGGAGCCTTCACTCCCACACACACACACACGGAGCCTTCACTCTAACACACACATGGAGCATTCACTCTCCCACACACACACACGGAGCCTTCACTCTCCCACACACACACATGGAGCCTTCACTCTCCAACACACACACTCACGCACCCTTCACACTCCCACACACATGGAGCCTTCACTCTCCCACACACACACACGGAGCCTTCACTCTCCCACACACACACACACACGGAGCCTTCACATTGCCACACACACTCACGGACCCTTCACTCTCCCACACACACGGAGCCTTCACTCTCCCACACACATGGAGCTTTCACACTCCCTCACACACACACGGAGCCTTCATGCTCCCACACACACAAACGGAGCCTTTACTCTCACACACACGGAGCCTTCAATCTCCCAAACACACGCACGGAACCTTCACTCTCCCACACACATGGAGCCTTCACTCTCCCACACACACACACGGAGCCTTCACTCTCCCACACACACACACGGAGCCTTCACTCTCCCACACACACGGAGCCTTCACTCTCCCACATACACGGAGCCTTCACTCTCCCACACACACACACGAAGCCTTCACTCTCCCAAACACACACACGGAACCTTCACTCTCCCACACACATGGAGCCTTCACTCTCCCAAACACACACATGGAGCCTTCACTCTCCCACACACACGGAGCCTTCACGCTCCCACACACATTGTGCCTTCAGGCTCCCACACACACACAGGGAGCCTTCGCTCTCCCACACACACGGAGCATTCAGACTCCCACACACACACACACGGAGACTTCACTCTCCCACACACACACACGGAGCCTTCACTCTCCCACACACACACACGGAGCCTTCACTCTCCCACACACACGGAGCCTTCAGACTCCCACACACACACACATGGAGACTTCGTTCTCCCACACACACAAACGGATACTTCAATCTCCCACACAGGGAGCCTTCACTCTCCCACACACACTCACGGACCCTTCACTCTCCCACACACACACACGGAGCCTTCACACTCCCACACACACGGAGCATTCACTCTCCCACACACACACACGGAGCCTTCACTCTCCCACACACACACACGGAGCCTTCACTCTCCCACACACACGGAGCCTTCACTCTCCCACACACACGGAGCCTTCACTCTCCCACACACACGGAGACTTCACTCTCCCACACACACGGAGCCTTCACTCTCCCACACACACGTAGCCTTTACACTCACACACACGGAGCCTTCACTCTCCCAGAAACACACACGGAGCCTTCACTCTCCCACACACACACACGGAGCCTTCACTCTCACACACACACGGAGCCTTCACTCTCCCACACACACACACGGAGCCTTCACTCTCCCAAACGCACACATGGAGCCTTCATGCTCCCACAGACATGGTGCCTTCACGCTCCCACACACACACACGGAGCCTTCGTTCTCCCACACACACGGAGCCTTCACGCTCCCACACACACACACACGGAGCCTTCGTTCTCCCACACACACGGAGCCTTCACTCTCCCACACACACACACGGAGCCTTCACTCTCCCACACACACGGAGCCTTCACTCTCCCACACAAACACACGGAGCCTTCACTCTCCCACACACACACACGGAGCCTTCACTCTCCCACACACACACACACGGAGCCTTCACTCTCCCACACACACACACGGAGCCTTCACTCTCCCACACACACACACGGAGCCTTCACACTCCCACACACACGGAGCATTCACTCTCCCACATACACACACGGTGCCTTCGCTCTCCCACACACACGGAGCCTTCAATCTCCCAGACACACACATGGGGCCGTCACTCTCCCACACACACGGAGTCTTCGCTCTCCCACACACTTGGAGCCTTCACTCTCATACACACAAGGAGACTTCACTCTCCCACACACACACACACACGGAGCCTTCACTCTCCCACACACATGGAGCCTTCATGCTCCCACACACATGGTGCCTTCACGCACCCACACACACACACGGAGCCTTCGTTCTCCCACACACACGGAGCCTTCAATCTCCCAAACACACACACGGAGCCTTCACTCTCCCACACACACACACGGAGCCTTCTCTCTCCCACACACACACACGGAGCCTTCACTCTCCCACACACATGGAGCCTTCACTCTCCCACTCACACGTAGCCTTTACTCTCCCACACACACACACGGAGCCTTCACTATCCCCCACACACACACGGAGACTACAATCTCCCACACACGGAGCCTTCACTCTCCCAAACACACCCACGGAGCCTTCACTCTCCCACACACACGGAGCCTGCACTCTTCCACACACACACACGGAGCCTTCACTCTCCCACACACACACACACGGAACCTTCACTTTGCCACACACACTCACGCACCCTTCACACATCCACACACACGGAGCCTTCACTCTCCCACACACACACACGGAGCCTTCACTCTCCCACACACACACACGGAGCATTCACTCACCCACTCACACACACGGAACCTTCACTCTCCCACACACACACACGGAGCCTTCACTCTCCCACACACACGGAGCATTCACTCTCCCACACACACACACGGAGCCTTCACTCTCCCACACACACGGAGCCTTCACTCTCCCACACATACACACGGAGCCTTCACTCTCCCACACATACACACGGAGCCTTCACTCTCCCAGGCACACACACGGAGCCTTCACTCTCCCACACACACACACGGAGCATTCACTCTCCCACACACATGGAGCCTTCACTCCCACACACACACACACGGAGCCTTCACTCTAACACACACATGGAGCATTCACTCTCCCACACACACACACGGAGCCTTCACTCTCCCACACACACACATGGAGCCTTCACTCTCCAACACACACACTCACGCACCCTTCACACTCCCACACACATGGAGCCTTCACTCTCCCACACACACACACGGAGCCTTCACTCTCCCACACACACACACACACGGAGCCTTCACATTGCCACACACACTCACGGACCCTTCACTCTCCCACACACACGGAGCCTTCACTCTCCCACACACATGGATCTTTCACACTCCCTCACACACACACGGAGCCTTCATGCTCCCACACACACAAACGGAGCCTTTACTCTCACACGCACGGAACCTTCACTCTCCCACACACATGGAGCCTTCACTCTCCCACACACACACACGGAGCCTTCACTCTCCCACACACACACACGGAGCCTTCACTCTCCCACACACACGGAGCCTTCACTCTCCCACATACACGGAGCCTTCACTCTCCCACACACACACACGAAGCCTTCACTCTCCCAAACACACACACGGAACCTTCACTCTCCCACACACATGGAGCCTTCACTCTCCCAAACACACACATGGAGCCTTCACTCTCCCACACACACGGAGCCTTCACGCTCCCACACACATTGTGCCTTCAGGCTCCCACACACACACAGGGAGCCTTCGCTCTCCCACACACACGGAGCATTCAGACTCCCACACACACACACACGTCGACTTCACTCTCCCACACACACACACGGATACTTCAATCTCCCACACAGGGAGCCTTCACTCTCCCACACTCACACACGGAGCCTTCCCACTCCCACACACACGGAGCATTCACTCTCCCACATACACACACGGAGCCTTCACTCTCCCACACACACACACGGAGCCTTCGCTCTCCCACACACATGGAGCCTTCAATCTCCCAGACACACACCTGGGGCCGTCACTCTCCCACACACACGGAGTCTTCGCTCTCCCACACTCTTGGAGCCTTCACTCTGTCACACACATGGAGACTTCACTCTCCCACACACACACACGGAGCCTTCACTCTCCCGCACACATGGAGCCTTCACTATCCCTTACACACACACGGAGTCTTCACTCTCCCACACACATGGAGCCTTCTCTCTCCCAGACACACGTAGCCTTTACTCTCCCACACAGGGAGCCTTCAATCTCCCACACACACACACACGGAGACTTCACTCTCCCACACACACACATGGAGCCTTCACTCTCCCACACACACACACGGAGCCTTCACTCTCCCACACACATGGAGCCTTCACACTCCCACACACACACACGGAGCCTTCACTCTTCCACACACACGGAGCCTTCAGACTCCCACACACACACACACGGAGACTTCGTTCTCCCACACACACACACAGATACTTCAATCTCCCACACAGGGAGCCTTCACTCTCCCACACACACTCACGGACCCTTCACTCTCCCACACACATGGAGCCTGCACTCTTCCACACACACACACGGAGCCTTCACACACCCACACACACGGAGCATTAACTCTCCCACACACACACACGGAGCCTTCACTCTCCCACACACACGCAGCCTTCACTCTCCCACACACACGGAGCCTGCAGTCTTCCACACACACACACGGAGCCTTCACTCTCCAACACACACACACACGGAACCTTCACTTTGCCACACACACTCACGCACCCTTCACAAATCCACACACACGGAGCCTTCACTCTCCCACACACACACACGGAGCCTTCACTCTCCCACACACACACACGGAGCATTCACTCACACACTCACACACACGGAACCATCACTCTCCCACACACACACACGGAGCCTTCACTCTCCCACACACACACACACGGAGACTTCACTCTCCCACACACACACACGGAGCCTTCACTCTCCCACACACACAGACGGAGCCTTCACTCTCCCACACACACGGAGCATTCACTCTCCCACACACACGGAGCATTCACTCTCCCACACACACGGAGCCTTCACTCTCCCACACACACACACACAAGGAGCCTTCACTCTAACACACACATGGAGCATTCACTCTCCCACACACACACACGGAGCCTTCACTCTCCAACACACACACTCACGCACCCTTCACACTCCCACACATATGGAGCCTTCACTCTCCCACACACGCACACGGAGCCTTCACTCTCCTATACACACACATGGAGCCTTCACTCTCCCACACACACGGAGCATTCACTCTCCCACACACACACACGGAGCCTTCACTCTCCCACACACACGGAGCCTTCACTTTCCCACACAAACACACGGAGCATTCACGCACCCACTCACACACACGGAACCTTCACTCTCCCACACACATGGAGCTTTCACACTCCCTCACACACACACGGAGCCTTCATGCTCCCACACACACACACGGAGCCTTTACTCTCACACACACGGAGCCTTCACTCTCCCAAACACACACACGGAACCTTCACTCTCCCACACACATGGAGCCTTCACTCTCCCAAACACACACATGGAGCCTTCACTCTCCCACACACACGGAGCCTTCACGCTCCCACACACATTGTGCCTTCACGCTCCCACACACACACACGGAGCCTTCGCTCTCCCACACACACGGAGCATTCAGACTCCCACACACACACACACGGAGACTTCACTCTCCCACACACACACACGGATACTTCAGTCTCCCACACAGGGAGCCTTCACTCTCCCACACTCACACACGGAGCCTTCACACTCCCACACACACGGAGCATTCACTCTCCCACATACACACACGGAGCCTTCACTCTCCCACACACACACACGGAGCCTTTGCTCTCCCACACACATGGAGCCTTCAATCTCCCAGACACACACCTGGGGCCGTCACTCTCCCACACACACATGGAGCCTTCAATCTCCCAGACACACACATGGGGCCGTCACTCTCCCACACACACGGAGTCTTCGCTCTCCCACACACTTGGAGCCTTCACTCTGTCACACACATGGAGACTTCACTCTCCCACACACACACACGGAGCCTTCACTCTCCCACACACATGGAGCCTTCACTCTCCCTTACACACACACGGAGTCTTCACTCTCCCACACACACGGAGCCTTCTCTCTCCCAGACACACGTAGCCTTTACTCTCCCACACAGGGAGCCTTCAATCTCCCACACACACACACACGGAGACTTCACTCTCCCACACACACACATGGAGCCTTCACTCTCCCACACACACACACGGAGCCTTCACTCTCCCACACACACACACGGAGCCTTCACTCTCCCACACACACGGAGCCTTCAGACTCCCACACACACACACACGGAGACTTCGTTCTCCCACACACACACACGGATACTTCAATCTCCCACACAGGGAGCCTTCACTCTCCCACACACACTCACGGACCCTTCACTCTCCCACACACATGGAGCCTGCACTCTTCCACACACACACACGGAGCCTTCACACTCCCACACACACGGAGCATTCACTCTCCCACACACACACACGGAGACTTCACTCTCCCACACACACGGAGCCTTCACTCTCCCACACACACGGAGCCTTCACTCTCCCACACACACACACGGAGACTTCACTCTCCCACACACACGGAGCCTTCACTCTCCCACACACACGTAGCCTTTACTCTCACACACACGGAGCCTTCACTCTCCCACAAACACACACGGAGCCTTCACTCTCCCAAACACACACATGGAGCCTTCACTCTCCCACACACATGGCGCCTTCATGCTCCCACACACATGGTGCCTTCACGCTCCCACACACACACACGGAGCCTTCGTTCTCCCACACACACGGAGCCTTCACTCTCCCACACACACACATGGGGCCGTCACTCTCCCACACACACGGAGTCTTTGCTCTCCCACACACTTGGAGCCTTCACTCTCATACACACATGGAGACTTCACTCTCACACACACACACACACACGGAGCCTTCACTCTCCCACACACATGGAGCCTTCATGCTCCCACACACATGGTGCATTCACGCTCCCACACACACACACGGAGCCTTCGTTCTCCCACACACACGGAGCCTTCAATCTCTCAAACACACACACGGAGCCTTCACTCTCCCACACACACGCACGGAGCCTTCACTCTCCCACACGCACACAGGGAGCCTTCACTCTCCCACACACATGGAGCCTTCACTCTCCCACTCACACGTAGCCTTTACTCTCCCACACACACACACGGAGCCTTCACTATCCCCCACACACACACGGAGACTACAATCTCCCACACACGGAGCCTTCACTCTCCCAAACACACCCACGGAGCCTTCACTCTCCCACACACACGGAGCCTGCACTCTTCCACACACACACACGGAGCCTTCACTCTCCAACACACACACACGGAGCCTTCACTTTGCCACACACACTCACGCACCCTTCACACATCCACACACACGGAGCCTTCACTCTCCCACACACACACACGGAGCCTTCACTCTCCCACACACACGGAGACTTCACTCTCCCACACACACACACGGAGCCTTCACTCTCCCACACACACACACATGGAGCCTTCACTCTCCCACACACACACACGGAGCATTCACTCACCCACTCACACACACGGAACCTTCACTCTCCCACACACACACACGGAGCCTTCACTCTCCCACACACACGGAGCCTTCACTCTCCCACACACACACACACACGGAGCCTTCACTCTAACACACACATGGAGCATTCACTCTCCCACACACACACACGGAGCCTTCAGTCTCCCACACACACACATGGAGCCTTCACTCTCCAACACACACACTCACGCACCCTTCACACTCCCACACACATGGAGCCTTCTCTCTCCCACACACACACACGGAGCCTTCACTCTCCCACACACACACACACACGGAGCCTTCACATTGCCACACACACTCACGGACCCTTCACTCTCCCACACACACGGAGCCTTCACTCTCCCACACACATGGAGCTTTCACACTCCCTCACACTCACACGGAGCCTTCATGCTCCCAAACACACGCACGGAACCTTCACTCTCCCACACACATGGAGCCTTCACTCTCCCAAACACACACACGGAACCTTCACTCTCCCACACACATGGAGCCTTCACTCTCCCAAACACACGCATGGAGCCTTCACTCTTCCACACACACGGAGCCTTCACGCTCCCACACACATTGTGCCTTCACGCTCCCACACACACACACGAAGCCTTCACTCTCCCACACACACGGAGCATTCAGACTCCCACACACACACACACGGAGACTTCACTCTCCCACACACACACACGGATACTTCAATCTCCCACACAGGGAGCCTTCACTCTCCCACACTCACACACGGAGCCTTCACTCTCCCACATACACACACGGAGCCTTCACTCTCCCACACACACACACGGAGCCTTCGCTCTCCCACACACATGGAGCCTTCAATCTCCCAGACACACACCTTGGGCCGTCACTCTCGCACACACACGGAGTCTTCGCTCTCCCACACTCTTGGAGCCTTCACTCTGTCACACACATGGAGACTTCACTCTCCCACACACACACACGGAGCCTTCACTCTCCCACACACATGGAGCCTTCACTCTCCCTTACACACACACGGAGTCTTCACTCTCCCACACACATGGAGCCTTCTCTCTCCGAGACACACGTAGCCTTTACTCTCCCACACAGGGAGCCTTCAATCTCCCACACACACACACACGGAGACTTCACTCTCCCACACACACACATGGAGCCTTCACTCTCCCACACACACACACGGAGCCTTCACTCTCCCACACACACACACGGAGCCTTCAGTCTCCCACACACACACATGGAGCCTTCACTCTCCAACACACACACTCACGCACCCTTCACACTCCCACACACATGGAGCCTTCACTCTCCCACACACACACACGGAGCCTTCACTCTCCCGCACACACGGAGCATTCACTCTCCCACACACACACACACGGAGCCTTCACTCTCCCACACACACACACACACGGAGCCTTCACATTGCCACACACACTCACGGACCCTTCACTCTCCCACACACACGGAGCCTTCACTCTCCCACACACATGGAGCCTTCACTCTCCCAAACACACACATGGAGCCTTCACTCTCCCACACACACGGAGCCTTCACGCTCCCACACACATTGTGCCTTCACGCTCCCACACACACACACGGAGCCTTCGCTCTCCCACACACACGGAGCATTCAGACTCCCACACACACACACACGGAGACTTCACTCTCCCACACACACACACGGATACTTCAGTCTCCCACACAGGGAGCCTTCACTCTCCCACACTCACACACGGAGCCTTCACACTCCCACACACACGGAGCATTCACTCTCCCACATACACACACGGAGCCTTCACTCTCCCACACACACACACGGAGCCTTTGCTCTCCCACACACATGGAGCCTTCAATCTCCCAGACACACACCTGGGGCCGTCACTCTCCCACACACACATGGAGCCTTCAATCTCCCAGACACACACATGGGGCCGTCACTCTCCCACACACACGGAGTCTTCGCTCTCCCACACACTTGGAGCCTTCACTCTGTCACACACATGGAGACTTCACTCTCCCACACACACACACGGAGCCTTCACTCTCCCACACACATGGAGCCTTCACTCTCCCTTACACACACACGGAGTCTTCACTCTCCCACACACACGGAGCCTTCTCTCTCCCAGACACACGTAGCCTTTACTCTCCCACACAGGGAGCCTTCAATCTCCCACACACACACACACGGAGACTTCACTCTCCCACACACACACATGGAGCCTTCACTCTCCCACACACACACACGGAGCCTTCACTCTCCCACACACACACACGGAGCCTTCACTCTCCCACACACACGGAGCCTTCAGACTCCCACACACACACACACGGAGACTTCGTTCTCCCACACACACACACGGATACTTCAATCTCCCACACAGGGAGCCTTCACTCTCCCACACACACTCACGGACCCTTCACTCTCCCACACACATGGAGCCTGCACTCTTCCACACACACACACGGAGCCTTCACACTCCCACACACACGGAGCATTCACTCTCCCACACACACACACGGAGACTTCACTCTCCCACACACACGGAGCCTTCACTCTCCCACACACACGGAGCCTTCACTCTCCCACACACACACACGGAGACTTCACTCTCCCACACACACGGAGCCTTCACTCTCCCACACACACGTAGCCTTTACTCTCACACACACGGAGCCTTCACTCTCCCACAAACACACACGGAGCCTTCACTCTCCCAAACACACACATGGAGCCTTCACTCTCCCACACACATGGCGCCTTCATGCTCCCACACACATGGTGCCTTCACGCTCCCACACACACACACGGAGCCTTCGTTCTCCCACACACACGGAGCCTTCACTCTCCCACACACACACATGGGGCCGTCACTCTCCCACACACACGGAGTCTTTGCTCTCCCACACACTTGGAGCCTTCACTCTCATACACACATGGAGACTTCACTCTCACACACACACACACACACGGAGCCTTCACTCTCCCACACACATGGAGCCTTCATGCTCCCACACACATGGTGCATTCACGCTCCCACACACACACACGGAGCCTTCGTTCTCCCACACACACGGAGCCTTCAATCTCTCAAACACACACACGGAGCCTTCACTCTCCCACACACACGCACGGAGCCTTCACTCTCCCACACGCACACAGGGAGCCTTCACTCTCCCACACACATGGAGCCTTCACTCTCCCACTCACACGTAGCCTTTACTCTCCCACACACACACACGGAGCCTTCACTATCCCCCACACACACACGGAGACTACAATCTCCCACACACGGAGCCTTCACTCTCCCAAACACACCCACGGAGCCTTCACTCTCCCACACACACGGAGCCTGCACTCTTCCACACACACACACGGAGCCTTCACTCTCCAACACACACACACGGAGCCTTCACTTTGCCACACACACTCACGCACCCTTCACACATCCACACACACGGAGCCTTCACTCTCCCACACACACACACGGAGCCTTCACTCTCCCACACACACGGAGACTTCACTCTCCCACACACACACACGGAGCCTTCACTCTCCCACACACACACACATGGAGCCTTCACTCTCCCACACACACACACGGAGCATTCACTCACCCACTCACACACACGGAACCTTCACTCTCCCACACACACACACGGAGCCTTCACTCTCCCACACACACGGAGCCTTCACTCTCCCACACACACACACACACACGGAGCCTTCACTCTAACACACACATGGAGCATTCACTCTCCCACACACACACACGGAGCCTTCAGTCTCCCACACACACACATGGAGCCTTCACTCTCCAACACACACACTCACGCACCCTTCACACTCCCACACACATGGAGCCTTCTCTCTCCCACACACACACACGGAGCCTTCACTCTCCCACACACACACACACACGGAGCCTTCACATTGCCACACACACTCACGGACCCTTCACTCTCCCACACACACGGAGCCTTCACTCTCCCACACACATGGAGCTTTCACACTCCCTCACACTCACACGGAGCCTTCATGCTCCCAAACACACGCACGGAACCTTCACTCTCCCACACACATGGAGCCTTCACTCTCCCAAACACACACACGGAACCTTCACTCTCCCACACACATGGAGCCTTCACTCTCCCAAACACACGCATGGAGCCTTCACTCTTCCACACACACGGAGCCTTCACGCTCCCACACACATTGTGCCTTCACGCTCCCACACAAACACACGGAGCCTTCGCTCTCCCACACACACGGAGCATTCAGACTCCCACACACACACACACGGAGACTTCACTCTCCCACACACACACACGGATACTTCAATCTCCCACACAGGGAGCCTTCACTCTCCCACACTCACACACGGAGCCTTCACTCTCCCACATACACACACGGAGCCTTCACTCTCCCACACACACACACGGAGCCTTCGCTCTCCCACACACATGGAGCCTTCAATCTCCCAGACACACACCTGGGGCCGTCACTCTCCCACACACACGGAGTCTTCGCTCTCCCACACTCTTGGAGCCTTCACTCTGTCACACACATGGAGACTTCACTCTCCCACACACACACACGGAGCCTTCACTCTCCCACACACATGGAGCCTTCACTCTCCCTTACACACACACGGAGTCTTCACTCTCCCACACACATGGAGCCTTCTCTCTCCCAGACACACGTAGCCTTTACTCTCCCACACAGGGAGCCTTCAATCTCCCACACACACACACACGGAGACTTCACTCTCCCACACACACACATGGAGCCTTCACTCTCCCACACACACACACGGAGCCTTCACTCTCCCACACACACACACGGAGCCTTCAGTCTCCCACACACACACATGGAGCCTTCACTCTCCAACACACACACTCACGCACCCTTCACACTCCCACACACATGGAGCCTTCACTCTCCCACACACACACACGGAGCCTTCACTCTCCCACACACACGGAGCATTCACTCTCCCACACACACACACACGGAGCCTTCACTCTCCCACACACACACACACACGGAGCCTTCACATTGCCACACACACTCACGGACCCTTCACTCTCCCACACACACGGAGCCTTCACTCTCCCACACACATGGAGCTTTCACACTCCCTCACACACACACGGAGCCTTCATGCTCCCACACACACACACGGAGCCTTTACTCTCACACACACGGAGCCTTCACTCTCCCAAACACACACACGGAACCTTCACTCTCCCACACACATGGAGCCTTCACTCTCCCAAACACACACATGGAGCCTTCACTCTCCCACACACACGGAGCCTTCATGCTCCCACACACATTGTGCCTTCACGCTCCCACACACACACACGGAGCCTTCGCTCTCCCACACACACGGAGCATTCAGACTCCCACACACACACACACGGAGACTTCACTCTCCCACACACACACACGGATACTTCAGTCTCCCACACAGGGAGCCTTCACTCTCCCACACTCACACACGGAGCCTTCACACTCCCACACACACACACGGAGCATTCACTCTCCCACATACACACACGGAGCCTTCACTCTCCCACACACACACACGGAGCCTTCGCTCTCCCACACACATGGAGCCTTCAATCTCCCAGACACACACACAGGGAGACTTCGTTCTCCCACACACACAAACAGATACTTCAATCTCCCACACAGGGAGCCTTCACTCTCCCACACACACTCACGGACCCTTCACTCTCCCACACATATGGAGCCTGCACTCTTCCACACACACACACGGAGCCTTCACACTCCCACACACACGGAGCATTCACTCTCCCACACACACACACGGAGCCTTCACTCTCCCACACACACACACGGAGCCTTCACTCTCCCACACACACGGAGCCTTCACTCTCCCACACACACGGAGCCTTCACTCTCCCACACACACGGAGACTTCACTCTCCCACACACACGGAGCCTTCACTCTCCCACACACACGTAGCCTTTACTCTCACACACACGGAGTCTTCACTCTCCCACAAACACACACGGAGCCTTCACTCTCCCAAACACACACATGGAGCCTTCATGCTCCCACAGACATGGTGCCTTCACGCTCCCACACACACACACGGAGCCTTCGTTCTCCCACACACACGGAGCCTTCACTCTCCCACACACACACACACGGAGCCTTCGTTCTCCCACACACACGGAGCCTTCACTCTCCCACACACACACACGGAGCCTTCACTCTCCCACACACACGGAGCGTTCACTCTCCCACACACACACACGGAGCCTTCACTCTCCCACACACACACACGGAGCCTTCACTCTCCCACACACACACACGGAGCCTTCACTCTCCCACACACACACACACACGGAGCCTTCACATTGCCACACACACTCACGGACCCTTCACTCTCCCACACACACGGAGCCTTCACTCTCCCACACACATGGAGCTTTCACACTCCCTCACACACACACGGAGCCTTCATGCTCCCACACACACACACGGAGCCTTTACTCTCACACACACGGAGCCTTCACTCTCCCAAACACACACACGGAACCTTCACTCTCCCACACACATGGAGCCTTCACTCTCCCAAACACACACATGGAGCCTTCACTCTCCCACACACACGGAGCCTTCACGCTCCCACACACATTGTGCCTTCACGCTCCCACACACACACACGGAGCCTTCGCTCTCCCACACACACGGAGCATTCAGACTCCCACACACACACACACGGAGACTTCACTCTCCCACACACACACACGGATACTTCAGTCTCCCACACAGGGAGCCTTCACTCTCCCACACTCACACACGGAGCCTTCACACTCCCACACACACACACGGAGCATTCACTCTCCCACCTACACACACGGAGCCTTCACTCTCCCACACACACACACGGAGCCTTCGCTCTCCCACACACATGGAGCCTTCAATCTCCCAGACACACACCTGGGGCCGTCACTCTCCCACACACACGGAGTCTTCGCTCTCCCACACACTTGGAGCCTTCACTCTGTCACACACATGGAGACTTCACTCTCCCACACACACACACGGAGCCTTCACTCTCCCACACACATGGAGCCTTCACTCTCCCTTACACACACACGGAGTCTTCACTCTCCCACACACACGGAGCCTTCTCTCTCCCAGACACACGTAGCCTTTACTCTCCCACACAGGGAGCCTTCAATCTCCCACACACACCCACACGGAGACTTCACTCTCCCACACACACATATGGAGCCTTCACTCTCCCACACACACACACGGAGCCTTCACTCTCCCACACACACACACGGAGCCTTCACTCTCCCACACACACACACGGAGCCTTCACTCTCCCACACACACGGAGCCGTCAGACTCCCACACACACACACATGGAGACTTCGTTCTCCCACACACACAAACGGATACTTCAATCTCCCACACAGGGAGCCTTCACTCTCCCACACACACTCACGGACCCTTCACTCTCCCACACACACACACGGAGCCTTCACACTCCCACACACACGGAGCATTCACTCTCCCACACACACACACGGAGCCTTCACTCTCCCACACACACACACGGAGCCTTCACTCTCCCACACACACGGAGCCTTCAATCTCCCACACACACGGAGCCTTCACTCTCCCACACACACGGAGACTTCACTCTCCCACACACACGGAGCCTTCACTCTCCCACACACACGTAGCCTTTACTCTCACACACACGGAGCCTTCACTCTCCCACAAACACACACGGAGCCTTCACTCTCCCAAACACACACATGGAGCCTTCATGCTCCCACAGACATGGTGCCTTCACGCTCCCACACACACACACGGAGCCTTCGTTCTCCCACACACACGGAGCCTTCACGCTCCCACACACACACACACGGAGCCTTCGTTCTCCCACACACACGGAGCCTTCACTCTCCCACACACACACACGGAGCCTTCACTCTCCCACACACACGGAGCCTTCACTCTCCCACACACACACACGGAGCCTTCACTCTCCCACACACACACACGGATCCTTCACTCTCCCACACACACACACACGGAGCCTTCACTCTCCCACACACACACACGGAGCCTTCACTCTCCCACACACACACACGGAGCCTTCACACTCCCACACACACGGAGCATTCACTCTCCCACATACACACACGGTGCCTTCGCTCTCCCACACACACGGAGCCTTCAATCTCCCAGACACACACATGGGGCCGTCACTCTCCCACACACACGGAGTCTTCGCACTCCCACACACTTGGAGCCTTCACTCTCATACACACATGGAGACTTCACTCTCCCACACACACACACACACGGAGCCTTCACTCTCCCACACACATGGAGCCTTCATGCTCCACACACATGGTGCCTTCACGCACCCACACACACACACGGAGCCTTCGTTCTCCCACACACACGGAGCCTTCAATCTCCCAAACACACACACGGAGCCTTCACTCTCCCACACACACACACGGAGCCTTCACTCTCCCACACACACACGGAGCCTTCACTCTCCCACACACATGGAGCCTTCACTCTCCCACTCACACGTAGCCTTTACTCTCCCACACACACACACGGAGACTTCACTATCCCCCACACACACACGGAGACTACAATCTCCCACACACGGAGCCTTCACTCTCCCAAACACACCCACGGAGCCTTCACTCTCCCACACACACGGAGCCTGCACTCTTCCACACACACACACGGAGCCTTCACTCTCCCACACACACACACACGGAACCTTCACTTTGCCACACACACTCACGCACCCTTCACACATCCACACACACGGAGCCTTCACTCTCCCACACACACACACGGAGCCTTCACTCTCCCACACACACACACGGAGCATTCACTCACCCACTCACACACACGGAACCTTCACTCTCCCACACACACACACGGAGCCTTCACTCTCCCACACACACGGAGCATTCACTCTCCCACACACACACACGGAGCCTTCACTCTCCCACACACACGGAGCCTTCACTCTCCCACACATACACACGGAGCCTTCACTCTCCCACACATACACACGGAGCCTTCACTCTCCCAGGCACACACACGGAGCCTTCACTCTCCCACACACACACACGGAGCATTCACTCTCCCACACACATGGAGCCTTCACTCCCACACACACACACACGGAGCCTTCACTCTAACACACACATGGAGCATTCACTCTCCCACACACACACACGGAGCCTTCACTCTCCCACACACACACATGGAGCCTTCACTCTCCAACACACACACTCACGCACCCTTCACACTCCCACACACATGGAGCCTTCACTCTCCCACACACACACACGGAGGCTTCACTCTCCCACACACACACACACACGGAGCCTTCACATTGCCACACACACTCACGGACCCTTCACTCTCCCACACACACGGAGCCTTCACTCTCCCACACACATGGAGCTTTCACACTCCCTCACACACACACGGAGCATTCACTCTCCCACATACACACACGGAGCCTTCACTCTCCCACACACACACACGGAGCCTTCGCTCTCCCACACACATGGAGCCTTCAATCTCCCAGACACAGACCTGGGGCCGTCACTCTCCCACACACACGGAGTCTTCGCTCTCCCACACACTTGGAGCCTTCACTCTGTCACACACATGGAGACTTCACTCTCCCACACACACACACGGAGCCTTCACTCTCCCACACACATGGAGCCTTCACTCTCCCTTACACACACACGGAGTCTTCACTCTCCCACACACTCGGAGCCTTCTCTCTCCCAGACACACGTAGCCTTTACTCTCCCACACAGGGAGCCTTCAATCTCCCACAAACACACACACGGAGACTTCACTCTCCCACACACACATATGGAGCCTTCACTCTCCCACACACACACACGGAGCCTTCACTCTCCCACACACACACACGGAGCCTTCACTCTCCCACACACACACACGGAGCCTTCACTCTCCCACACACACGGAGCCTTCAGACTCCCACACACACACACAGGGAGACTTCGTTCTCCCACACACACAAACAGATACTTCAATCTCCCACACAGGGAGCCTTCACTCTCCCACACACACTCACGGACCGTTCGCTCTCCCACACATATGGAGCCTGCACTCTTCCACACACACACACGGAGCCTTCACACACCCACACACACGGAGCATTCACTCTCCCACACACACACACGGAGCCTTCACTCTCCCACACACACACACACACACACACACACACACACACACACGGAGCCTGCACTCTTCCACACACACACACGGAGCCTTCACACTCCCACACACACGGAGCATTCACTCTCCCACACACACACACGGAGCCTTCACTCTCCCACACACACACACGGAGCCTTCACTCTCCCACACACACGGAGCCTTCACTCTCCCACACACACGGAGACTTCACTCTCCCACACACACGGAGCCTTCACTCTCCCACAAACACACACGGAGCCTTCACTCTCCCAAACACACACACGGAGCCTTCACTCTCCCACAAACACACACGGAGCCTTCACTCTCCCAAACACACACATGGAGCCTTCATGCTCCCACAGACATGGTGCCTTCACGCTCCCACACACACACACGGAGCCTTCGTTCTCCCACACACACGGAGCCTTCACGCTCCCACACACACACACACGGAGCCTTCGTTCTCCCACACACACGGAGCCTTCACTCTCCCACACACACACACGGAGCCTTCACTCTCCCACACACACGGAGCCTTCACTCTCCCACACACACACACGGAGCCTTCACTCTCCCACACACATGGAGCTTTCACACTCCCTCACACACACACGGAGCCTTCATGCTCCCACACACACACACGGAGCCTTTACTCTCACACACACGGAGCCTTCACTCTCCCAAACACACACACGGAACCTTCACTCTCCCACACACATGGAGCCTTCACTCTCCCAAACACACACATGGAGCCTTCACTCTCCCACACACACGGAGCCTTCACGCTCCCACACACATTGTGCCTTCACGCTCCCACACACACACACGGAGCCTTCGCTCTCCCACACACACGGAGCATTCAGACTCCCACACACACACACACGGAGACTTCACTCTCCCACACACACACACGGATACTTCAGTCTCCCACACAGGGAGCCTTCACTCTCCCACACTCACACACGGAGCCTTCACACTCCCACACACACACACGGAGCATTCACTCTCCCACCTACACACACGGAGCCTTCACTCTCCCACACACACACACGGAGCCTTCGCTCTCCCACACACATGGAGCCTTCAATCTCCCAGACACACACCTGGGGCCGTCACTCTCCCACACACACGGAGTCTTCGCTCTCCCACACACTTGGAGCCTTCACTCTGTCACACACATGGAGACTTCACTCTCCCACACACACACACGGAGCCTTCACTCTCCCACACACATGGAGCCTTCACTCTCCCTTACACACACACGGAGTCTTCACTCTCCCACACACACGGAGCCTTCTCTCTCCCAGACACACGTAGCCTTTACTCTCCCACACAGGGAGCCTTCAATCTCCCACACACACCCACACGGAGACTTCACTCTCCCACACACACATATGGAGCCTTCACTCTCCCACACACACACACGGAGCCTTCACTCTCCCACACACACACACGGAGCCTTCACTCTCCCACACACACACACGGAGCCTTCACTCTCCCACACACACGGAGCCGTCAGACTCCCACACACACACACATGGAGACTTCGTTCTCCCACACACACAAACGGATACTTCAATCTCCCACACAGGGAGCCTTCACTCTCCCACACACACTCACGGACCCTTCACTCTCCCACACACACACACGGAGCCTTCACACTCCCACACACACGGAGCATTCACTCTCCCACACACACACACGGAGCCTTCACTCTCCCACACACACACACGGAGCCTTCACTCTCCCACACACACGGAGCCTTCACTCTCCCACACACACGGAGCCTTCACTCTCCCACACACACGGAGACTTCACTCTCCCACACACACGGAGCCTTCACTCTCCCACACACACGTAGCCTTTACTCTCACACACACGGAGCCTTCACTCTCCCACAAACACACACGGAGCCTTCACTCTCCCAAACACACACATGGAGCCTTCATGCTCCCACAGACATGGTGCCTTCACGCTCCCACACACACACACGGAGCCTTCGTTCTCCCACACACACGGAGCCTTCGTTCTCCCACACACACACACACGGAGCCTTCGTTCTCCCACACACACGGAGCCTTCACTCTCCCACACACACACACGGAGCCTTCACTCTCCCACACACACGGAGCCTTCACTCTCCCACACACACACACGGAGCCTTCACTCTCCCACACACACACACGGATCCTTCACTCTCCCACACACACACACACGGAGCCTTCACTCTCCCACACACACACACGGAGCCTTCACTCTCCCACACACACACACGGAGCCTTCACACTCCCACACACACGGAGCATTCACTCTCCCACATACACACACGGTGCCTTCGCTCTCCCACACACACGGAGCCTTCAATCTCCCAGACACACACATGGGGCCGTCACTCTCCCACACACACGGAGTCTTCGCACTCCCACACACTTGGAGCCTTCACTCTCATACACACATGGAGACTTCACTCTCCCACACACACACACACACGGAGCCTTCACTCTCCCACACACATGGAGCCTTCATGCTCCACACACATGGTGCCTTCACGCACCCACACACACACACGGAGCCTTCGTTCTCCCACACACACGGAGCCTTCAATCTCCCAAACACACACACGGAGCCTTCACTCTCCCACACACACACACGGAGCCTTCACTCTCCCACACACACACGGAGCCTTCACTCTCCCACACACATGGAGCCTTCACTCTCCCACTCACACGTAGCCTTTACTCTCCCACACACACACACGGAGCCTTCACTATCCCCCACACACACACGGAGACTACAATCTCCCACACACGGAGCCTTCACTCTCCCAAACACACCCACGGAGCCTTCACTCTCCCACACACACGGAGCCTGCACTCTTCCACACACACACAGGGAGCCTTCACTCTCCCACACACACACACACGGAACCTTCACTTTGCCACACACACTCACGCACCCTTCACACATCCACACACACGGAGCCTTCACTCTCCCACACACACACACGGAGCCTTCACTCTCCCACACACACACACGGAGCATTCACTCACCCACTCACACACACGGAACCTTCACTCTCCCACACACACACACGGAGCCTTCACTCTCCCACACACACGGAGCATTCACTCTCCCACACACACACACGGAGCCTTCACTCTCCCACACACACGGAGCCTTCACTCTCCCACACATACACACGGAGCCTTCACTCTCCCACACATACACACGGAGCCTTCACTCTCCCAGGCACACACACGGAGCCTTCACTCTCCCACACACACACACGGAGCATTCACTCTCCCACACACATGGAGCCTTCACTCCCACACACACACACATGGAGCCTTCACTCTAACACACACATGGAGCATTCACTCTCCCACACACACACACGGAGCCTTCACTCTCCCACACACACACATGGAGCCTTCACTCTCCAACACACACACTCACGCACCCTTCACACTCCCACACACATGGAGCCTTCACTCTCCCACACACACACACGGAGGCTTCACTCTCCCACACACACACACACACGGAGCCTTCACATTGCCACACACACTCACGGACCCTTCACTCTCCCACACACACGGAGCCTTCACTCTCCCACACACATGGAGCTTTCACACTCCCTCACACACACACGGAGCCTTCATGCTCCCACACACACAAACGGAGACTTTACTCTCACACACACGGAGCCTTCACTCTCCCAAACACACGCACGGAACCTTCACTCTCCCACACACATGGAGCCTTCACTCTCCCACACACACACACGGAGCCTTCACTCTCCCACACACACACACGGAGCCTTCACTCTCCCACACACACGGAGCCTTCACTCTCCCACATACACGGAGCCTTCACTCTCCCACACACACACACGAAGCCTTCACTCTCCCAAACACACACACGGAACCTTCACTCTCCCACACACATGGAGCCTTCACTCTCCCAAACACACACATGGAGCCTTCACTCTCCCACACACACGGAGCCTTCACGCTCCCACACACATTGTGCCTTCAGGCTCCCACACACACACAGGGAGCCTTCGCTCTCCCACACACACGGAGCATTCAGACTCCCACACACACACACACGGAGACTTCACTCTCCCACACACACACACGGATACTTCAATCTCCCACACAGGGAGCCTTCACTCTCCCACACTCACACACGGAGCCTTCCCACTCCCACACACACGGAGCATTCACTCTCCCACATACACACACGGAGCCGTCACTCTCCCACACACACACACGGAGCCTTCGCTCTCCCACACACATGGAGCCTTCAATCTCCCAGACACACACCTGGGGCCGTCACTCTCCCACACACACGGAGTCTTCGCTCTCCCACACTCTTGGAGCCTTCACTCTGTCACACACATGGAGACTTCACTCTCCCTCACACACACACGGAGCCTTCACTCTCCCACACACATGGAGCCTTCACTCTCCCTTACACACACACGGAGTCTTCACTCTCCCACACACATGGAGCCTTCTCTCTCCCAGACACACGTAGCCTTTACTCTCCCACACAGGGAGCCTTCAATCTCCCACACACACACACACGGAGACTTCACTCTCCCACACACACACATGGAGCCTTCACTCTCCCACACACACACACGGAGCCTTCACTCTCCCACACACATGGAGCCTTCACACTCCCACACACACACACGGAGCCTTCACTCTCCCACACACACGGAGCCTTCAGACTCCCACACACACACACACGGAGACTTCGTTCTCCCACACACACACACAGATACTTCAATCTCCCACACAGGGAGCCTTCACTCTCCCACACACACTCACGGACCCTTCACTCTCCCACACACATGGAGCCTGCACTCTTCCACACACACACACGGAGCCTTCACACACCCACACACACGGAGCATTAACTCTCCCACACACACACACGGAGCCTTCACTCTCCCACACACACGCAGCCTTCACTCTCCCACACACACGGAGCCTGCAGTCTTCCACACACACACACGGAGCCTTCACTCTCCAACACACACACACACGGAACCTTCACTTTGCCACACACCCTCACGCACCCTTCACGAATCCACACACACGGAGCCTTCACTCTCCCACACACACACACGGAGCCTTCACTCTCCCACACACACACACGGAGCATTCACTCACCCACTCACACACACGGAACCATCACTCTCCCACACACACACACGGAGCCTTCACTCTCCCACACACACACACACGGAGACTTCACTCTCCCACACACACACACGGAGCCTTCACTCTCCCACACACACACACGGAGCCTTCAATCTCCCACACACACGGAGCATTCACTCTCCCACACACACACACGGAGCCTTCACTCTCAAACACACACACACACACGGAGCATTCACTCTCCCACACACACGGAGCATTCACTCTCCCACACACACGGAGCCTTCACTCTCCCACACAGACACACACACGGAGCCTTCACTCTAACACACACATGGAGCATTCACTCTCCCACACACACACACGGAGCCTTCACTCTCCCACACACGCACACGGAGCCTTCACTCTCCTATACACACACATGGAGCCTTCACTCTCCCACACACACGGAGCATTCACTCTCCCACACACACACACGGAGCCTTCACTCTCCCACACACACGGAGCCTTCACTTTCCCACACAAACACACGGAGCATTCACTCACCCACTCACACACACGGAACCTTCACTCTCCCACACACATGGAGCTTTCACACTCCCTCACACACACACGGAGCCTTCATGCTCCCACACACACACACGGAGCCTTTACTCTCACACACACGGAGCCTTCACTCTCCCAAACACACACACGGAACCTTCACTCTCCCACACACATGGAGCCTTCACTCTCCCAAACACACGCATGGAGCCTTCACTCTCCCACACACACGGAGCCTTCACGCTCCCACACACATTGTGCCTTCACGCTCCCACACACACACACGGAGCCTTCGCTCTCCCACACACACGGAGCATTCAGACTCCCACACACACACACACGGAGACTTCACTCTCCCACACACACACACGGATACTTCAGTCTCCCACACAGGGAGCCTTCACTCTCCCACACTCACACACGGAGCCTTCACACTCCCACACACACGGAGCATTCACTCTCCCACATACACACACGGAGCCTTCACTCTCCCACACACACACACGGAGCCTTCGCTCTCCCACACACATGGAGCCTTCAATCTCCCAGACACACACCTGGGGCCGTCACTCTCCCACACACACATGGAGCCTTCAATCTCCCAGACACACACATGGGGCCGTCACTCTCCCACACACACGGAGTCTTCGCTCTCCCCACACACTTGGAGCCTTCACTCTGTCACACACATGGAGACTTCACTCTCCCACACACACACACGGAGCCTTCACTCTCCCACACACATGGAGCCTTCACTCTCCCTTACACACACACGGAGTCTTCACTCTCCCACACACACGGAGCCTTTTCTCTCCCAGACACACGTAGCCTTTACTCTCCCACACAGGGAGCCTTCAATCTCCCACACACACACACACGGAGACTTCACTCTCCCACACACACACATGGAGCCTTCACTCTCCCACACACACACACACGGAGCCTTCACTCTCCCACACACACACACGGAGCCTTCACTCTCCCACACACACGGAGCCTTCAGACTCCCACACACACACACACGGAGACTTCGTTCTCCCACACACACACACGGAGACTTCAATCTCCCACACAGGGAGCCTTCACTCTCCCACACACACTCACGGACCCTTCCCTCTCCCACACACATGGAGCGTGCACTCTTCCACACACACACACACGGAGCCTTCACACTCCCACACACACGGAGCATTCACTCTCCCACACACACACACACGGAGACTTCACTCTCCCACACACACGGAGCCTTCACTCTCCCACACACACGGAGTCTTCACTCTCCCACACACACACACGGAGACTTCACTCTCCCACACACACGGAGCCTTCACTCTCCCACACACACGTAGCCTTTACTCTCACACACACGGAGCCTTCACTCTCCCACAAACACACACGGAGCCTTCACTCTCCCAAACACACACATGGAGCCTTCACTCTCCCACACACATGGCGCCTTCATGCTCCCACACACATGGTGCCTTCACGCTCCCACAAACACACACACGGAGCCTTCGTTCTCCCACACACACGGAGCCTTCACTCTCCCACACACACACATGGGGCCGTCACTCTCCCACACACACGGAGTCTTCGCTCTCCCACACACTTGGAGCCTTCACTCTCATACACACATGGAGACTTCACTCTCCCACACACACACACACATGGAGCCTTCACTCTCCCACACACATGGAGCCTTCATGCTCCCACACACATGGTGCATTCACGCTCCCACACACGCACACGGAGCCTTCGTTCTCCCACACACACGGAGCCTTCAATCTCCCAAACACAAACACGGAGCCTTCACTCTCCCACACACACACACGGAGCCTTCACTCTCCCACACGCACACAGGGAGCCTTCACTCTCCCACACACATGGAGCCTTCACTCTCCCACTCACACGTAGCCTTTACTCTCCCACACACACACACGGAGCCTTCACTATCCCCCACACACACACGGAGACTACAATCACCCACACACGGAGCCTTCACTCTCCCAAACACACCCACGGAGCCTTCACTCTCCCACACACACGGAGCCTGCACTCTTCCACACACACACACGGAGCCTTCACTCTCCAACACACACACACACGGAGCCTTCACTTTGCCACACACACTCACGCACCCTTCACACATCCACACACACGGAGCCTTCACTCTCCCACACACACACACGGAGCCTTCACTCTCCCACACACACACACGGAGCCTTCACTCTCCCACACAACCCACACACGGAGCCTTCACTCTCCCACACACACACACACACGGAGCCTTCACATTGCCACACACACTCACGGACCCTTCACTCTCCCACACACACGGAGCCTTCACTCTCCCACACACATGGAGCTTTCACACTCCCTCACACACACACGGAGCCTTCATGCTCCCACACACACACACGGAGCCTTTACTCTCACACACACGGAGCCTTCACTCTCCCAAACACACACACGGAACCTTCACTCTCCCACACACATGGAGCCTTCACTCTCCCAAACACACACATGGAGCCTTCACTCTCCCACACACACGGAGCCTTCACGCACACATTGTGCCTTCACGCTCCCACACACACACACGGAGCCTTCGCTCTCCCACACACACGGAGCATTCAGACTCCCACACACACACACACGGAGACTTCACTCTCCCACACACACACACGGATACTTCAGTCTCCCACACAGGGAGCCTTCACTCTCCCACACTCACACACGGAGCCTTCACACTCCCACACACACACACGGAGCATTCACTCTCCCACCTACACACACGGAGCCTTCTACTCTCCCACACACACACACGGAGCCTTCGCTCTCTCACACACATGGAGCCTTCAATCTCCCAGACACACACCTGGGGCCGTCACTCTCCCACACACACGGAGTCTTCGCTCTCCCCACACACTTGGAGCCTTCACTCTGTCACACACATGGAGACTTCACTCTCCCACACACACACACGGAGCCTTCACTCTCCCACACACATGGAGCCTTCACTCTCCCTTACACACACACGGAGTCTTCACTCTCCCACACACACGGAGCCTTCTCTCTCCCAGACACACGTAGCCTTTACTCTCCCACACAGGGAGCCTTCAATCTCCCACACACACCCACACGGAGACTTCACTCTCCCACACACACATATGGAGCCTTCACTCTCCCACACACACACACGGAGCCTTCACTCTCCCACCACACACACACGGAGCCTTCACTCTCCCACACACACACACGGAGCCTTCACTCTCCCACACACACGGAGCCGTCAGACTCCCACACACACACACATGGAGACTTCGTTCTCCCACACACACAAACGGATACTTCAATCTCCCACACAGGGAGCCTTCACTCTCCCACACACACTCACGGACCCTTCACTCTCCCACACACACACACGGAGCCTTCACACTCCCACACACACGGAGCATTCACTCTCCCACACACACACACGGAGCCTTCACTCTCCCACACACACACGGAGCCTTCACTCTCCCACACACACGGAGCCTTCACTCTCCCACACACACGGAGCCTTCACTCTCCCACACACACGGAGACTTCACTCTCCCACACACACGGAGCCTTCACTCTCCCACACACACGTAGCCTTTACTCTCACACACACGGAGCCTTCACTCTCCCACAAACACACACGGAGCCTTCACTCTCCCAAACACACACATGGAGCCTTCATGCTCCCACAGACATGGTGCCTTCACGCTCCCACACACACACACGGAGCCTTCGTTCTCCCACACACACGGAGCCTTCACGCTCCCACACACACACACACGGAGCCTTCGTTCTCCCACACACACGGAGCCTTCACTCTCCCACACACACACACGGAGCCTTCACTCTCCCACACACACGGAGCCTTCACTCTCCCACACACACACACGGAGCCTTCACTCTCCCACACACACACACACGGATCCTTCACTCTCCCACACACACACACACGGAGCCTTCACTCTCCCACACACACACACGGAGCCTTCACTCTCCCACACACACACACGGAGCCTTCACACTCCCACACACACGGAGCATTCACTCTCCCCACATACACACACGGTGCCTTCGCTCTCCCACACACACGGAGCCTTCAATCTCCCAGACACACACATGGGGCCGTCACTCTCCCACACACACGGAGTCTTCGCACTCCCACACACTTGGAGCCTTCACTCTCATACACACATGGAGACTTCACTCTCCCACACACACACACACACGGAGCCTTCACTCTCCCACACACATGGAGCCTTCATGCTCCACACACATGGTGCCTTCACGCACCCACACACACACACGGAGCCTTCGTTCTCCCACACACACGGAGCCTTCAATCTCCCAAACACACACACGGAGCCTTCACTCTCCCACACACACACACGGAGCCTTCACTCTCCCACACACACACGGAGCCTTCACTCTCCCACACACATGGAGCCTTCACTCTCCCACTCACACGTAGCCTTTACTCTCCCACACACACACACGGAGCCTTCACTATCCCCCACACACACACGGAGACTACAATCTCCCACACACGGAGCCTTCACTCTCCCAAACACACCCACGGAGCCTTCACTCTCCCACACACACGGAGCCTGCACTCTTCCACACACACACAGGGAGCCTTCACTCTCCCACACACACACACACGGAACCTTCACTTTGCCACACACACTCACGCACCCTTCACACATCCACACACACGGAGCCTTCACTCTCCCACACACACACACGGAGCCTTCACTCTCCCACACACACACACGGAGCATTCACTCACCCACTCACACACACGGAACCTTCACTCTCCCACACACACACACGGAGCCTTCACTCTCCCACACACACGGAGCATTCACTCTCCCACACACACACACGGAGCCTTCACTCTCCCACACACACGGAGCCTTCACTCTCCCACACATACACACGGAGCCTTCACTCTCCCACACATACACACGGAGCCTTCACTCTCCCAGGCACACACACGGAGCCTTCACTCTCCCACACACACACACGGAGCATTCACTCTCCCACACACATGGAGCCTTCACTCCCACACACACACACACGGAGCCTTCACTCTAACACACACATGGAGCATTCACTCTCCCACACACACACACGGAGCCTTCACTCTCCCACACACACACATGGAGCCTTCACTCTCCAACACACACACTCACGCACCCTTCACACTCCCACACACATGGAGCCTTCACTCTCCCACACACACACACGGAGGCTTCACTCTCCCACACACACACACACACGGAGCCTTCACATTGCCACACACACTCACGGACCCTTCACTCTCCCACACACACGGAGCCTTCACTCTCCCACACACATGGAGCTTTCACACTCCCTCACACACACACGGAGCCTTCATGCTCCCACACACACAAACGGAGCCTTTACTCTCACACACACGGAGCCTTCACTCTCCCAAACACACGCACGGAACCTTCACTCTCCCACACACATGGAGCCTTCACTCTCCCACACACACACACGGAGCCTTCACTCTCCCACACACACACACGGAGCCTTCACTCTCCCACACACACGGAGCCTTCACTCTCCCACATACACGGAGCCTTCACTCTCCCACACACACACACGAAGCCTTCACTCTCCCAAACACACACACGGAACCTTCACTCTCCCACACACATGGAGCCTTCACTCTCCCAAACACACACATGGAGCCTTCACTCTCCCACACACACGGAGCCTTCACGCTCCCACACACATTGTGCCTTCAGGCTCCCACACACACACAGGGAGCCTTCGCTCTCCCACACACACGGAGCATTCAGACTCCCACACACACACACACGGAGACTTTACTCTCCCACACACACACACGGATACTTCAATCTCCCACACAGGGAGCCTTCACTCTCCCACACTCACACACGGAGCCTTCCCACTCCCACACACACGGAGCATTCACTCTCCCACATACACACACGGAGCCGTCACTCTCCCACACACACACACGGAGCCTTCGCTCTCCCACACACATGGAGCCTTCAATCTCCCAGACACACACCTGGGGCCGTCACTCTCCCACACACACGGAGTCTTCGCTCTCCCACACTCTTGGAGCCTTCACTCTGTCACACACATGGAGACTTCACTCTCCCTCACACACACACGGAGCCTTCACTCTCCCACACACATGGAGCCTTCACTCTCCCTTACACACACACGGAGTCTTCACTCTCCCACACACATGGAGCCTTCTCTCTCCCAGACACACGTAGCCTTTACTCTCCCACACAGGGAGCCTTCAATCTCCCACACACACACACACGGAGACTTCACTCTCCCACACACACACATGGAGCCTTCACTCTCCCACACACACACACGGAGCCTTCACTCTCCCACACACATGGAGCCTTCACACTCCCACACACACACACGGAGCCTTCACTCTCCCACACACACGGAGCCTTCAGACTCCCACACACACACACACGGAGACTTCGTTCTCCCACACACACACACAGATACTTCAATCTCCCACACAGGGAGCCTTCACTCTCCCACACACACTCACGGACCCTTCACTCTCCCACACACATGGAGCCTGCACTCTTCCACACACACACACGGAGCCTTCACACACCCACACACACGGAGCATTAACTCTCCCACACACACACACGGAGCCTTCACTCTCCCACACACACGCAGCCTTCACTCTCCCACACACACGGAGCCTGCAGTCTTCCACACACACACACGGAGCCTTCACTCTCCAACACACACACACACGGAACCTTCACTTTGCCACACACCCTCACGCACCCTTCACGAATCCACACACACGGAGCCTTCACTCTCCCACACACACACACGGAGCCTTCACTCTCCCACACACACACACGGAGCATTCACTCACCCACTCACACACACGGAACCATCACTCTCCCACACACACACACGGAGCCTTCACTCTCCCACACACACACACACGGAGACTTCACTCTCCCACACACACACACGGAGCCTTCACTCTCCCACACACACACACGGAGCCTTCAATCTCCCACACACACGGAGCATTCACTCTCCCACACACACACACGGAGCCTTCACTCTCAAACACACACACACACACGGAGCATTCACTCTCCCACACACACGGAGCATTCACTCTCCCACACACACGGAGCCTTCACTCTCCCACACAGACACACACACGGAGCCTTCACTCTAACACACACATGGAGCATTCACTCTCCCACACACACACACGGAGCCTTCACTCTCCCACACACGCACACGGAGCCTTCACTCTCCTATACACACACATGGAGCCTTCACTCTCCCACACACACGGAGCATTCACTCTCCCACACACACACACGGAGCCTTCACTCTCCCACACACACGGAGCCTTCACTTTCCCACACAAACACACGGAGCATTCACTCACCCACTCACACACACGGAACCTTCACTCTCCCACACACATGGAGCTTTCACACTCCCTCACACACACACGGAGCCTTCATGCTCCCACACACACACACGGAGCCTTTACTCTCACACACACGGAGCCTTCACTCTCCCAAACACACACACGGAACCTTCACTCTCCCACACACATGGAGCCTTCACTCTCCCAAACACACACATGGAGCCTTCACTCTCCCACACACACGGAGCCTTCACGCTCCCACACACATTGTGCCTTCACGCTCCCACACACACACACGGAGCCTTCGCTCTCCCACACACACGGAGCATTCAGACTCCCACACACACACACACGGAGACTTCACTCTCCCACACACACACACGGATACTTCAGTCTCCCACACAGGGAGCCTTCACTCTCCCACACTCACACACGGAGCCTTCACACTCCCACACACACGGAGCATTCACTCTCCCACATACACACACGGAGCCTTCACTCTCCCACACACACACACGGAGCCTTCGCTCTCCCACACACATGGAGCCTTCAATCTCCCAGACACACACCTGGGGCCGTCACTCTCCCACACACACATGGAGCCTTCAATCTCCCAGACACACACATGGGGCCGTCACTCTCCCACACACACGGAGTCTTCGCTCTCCCACACACTTGGAGCCTTCACTCTGTCACACACATGGAGACTTCACTCTCCCACACACACACACGGAGCCTTCACTCTCCCACACACATGGAGCCTTCACTCTCCCTTACACACACACGGAGTCTTCACTCTCCCACACACACGGAGCCTTCTCTCTCCCAGACACACGTAGCCTTTACTCTCCCACACAGGGAGCCTTCAATCTCCCACACACACACACACGGAGACTTCACTCTCCCACACACACACATGGAGCCTTCACTCTCCCACACACACACACGGAGCCTTCACTCTCCCACACACACACACGGAGCCTTCACTCTCCCACACACACGGAGCCTTCAGACTCCCACACACACACACACGGAGACTTCGTTCTCCCACACACACACACGGAGACTTCAATCTCCCACACAGGGAGCCTTCACTCTCCCACACACACTCACGGACCCTTCCCTCTCCCACACACATGGAGCGTGCACTCTTCCACACACACACACGGAGCCTTCACACTCCCACACACACGGAGCATTCACTCTCCCACACACACACACGGAGACTTCACTCTCCCACACACACGGAGCCTTCACTCTCCCACACACACGGAGTCTTCACTCTCCCACACACACACACGGAGACTTCACTCTCCCACACACACGGAGCCTTCACTCTCCCACACACACGTAGCCTTTACTCTCACACAC